>JAWZYT010003082.1:107500-135000 GCA_034508575.1 Petrolisthes manimaculis | reverse complement strand
CCTATTTTCCTTTCTTCCCTCCTTCCCTCCTTCCTTCATACCTTCTTTCCTTCATTCCCTCCTTCCTTCATACCTTCTTTCCTTCATTCCTTCCTTCCTTCATTTCTTTTCTTCATACCTTCTTTCCTTCATTCCCTCCTTCCTTCAATCCTTCTTTCCTTCCTTCCTTCCTTCCTTCCTTCCTTCCTTCTCACACTAGCCTCCTCATTGTTGGTCTTACATTCACCTGTTTTCATGCATACATAATGAAAATATTATCTCTAACAATTTCCTATCTATCTGTCTGTTTATGTTCTATATCTGTCTCTATCTATCTATCTGTTTCTATCTTCTTGCATACATATATATCTATTTTCTTATGTTCTAAATATGAAACTATATCTATTTCTATCTATCTATTTATATATCTGTGTTTTGTTTTATATCTATCATTCTCTGTCTATCTGTCTATATATCTATTTTTCTATCAATCTATATTCTTATGTTCTAAATATGAAACTATCTCTCCATCTATCTATCTATTTATATATCTGTGTTTTGTTTTATTTTTATTTTTATTTTATCTATCTGTCCTGGAACACAAAATCTCAAAATGTGGAATACGAATAATTATTAAAAAAATGTGGTATACGAAAAATCTTATTTTTTTCATTGGAGTGCCTCGTCTCTGTCAAGGAAATATTATATAATGAAAATCTGGTGGTAATTTTTTCTAACCAGTACACACACGCTAATATTCTGGCACATATCTGTAATTATAATTCTAGAAAAATAAAAGTCCCGACGGAGATTATCACTTAGTTTTTATGTTAATGCGTTTCTGTTATTTTATATTCTTTCACATTTCGGTATTTCATAATTCATTTTTAAAAGTTTGTAATTGCCCAATCCTCCCAGCAATATGTTTTAGCTATTTATTCACAGTTACCAATCATTTGTTTGTATCGGATAAGTGGAGGTTTATAGGTACACTCGTGATACGTAATCCCTGAAAAGAGACAAACGGCAGGCACCACACACACACACACACACACACACACACACACACACACACACACACACACACACACACACACACACACACACACACACACACACACACACACACACACACACACACACACCACACACACACACACACACACACACACACACACACACACACACACACACACACACACACACACACACACTCACACACACACACACACACACACACACACACACACACACACACACACACACACACACTGATACATTCGAACTCAGCCTCTATGTTGTGCACTGAGTGGGGACATGAGCAATACCAGGCGTTTCGAAGCTTTCTGCCACTCACACCCTGGTCAGAAATTATGTATCACGAGTGTACATTCAAAGGATTATTATATGTGTCTGACTGGGTAGTAAATTGAAGGTCCTGTGTTCTTATCCCCACCACCACCACCATCATCACCATTACCAACCTCCTCACATACCTCAGTTATCCACTTCCCCATTTCCAATCTTCTTTTCTTGAACAGTTTGGATTGTCAAAGTTTCTATCTCTGGTCCAGGGATCGATACTCGTGGGATTCAAACAAACTTTTACTTGAGTGGAAGATTTGCAACGCTTGGAGGAAAACGCAAAGGTGTAACTGTAGATAGATTTATTTTGAAACTGTTTAAGATATATATATATATATATATATATATTGCATGTCGTTGAAGGCTGGCTTAAAATACTTTTGATAGATTGAAGCACCTTGATTCCTCCAAAGTATGCCAGGAAACAGACCCACGTAAAGAAAAATAATGGTATCCTGTTGTCTGGAATAGTTTAGAGGAATCATTTGCTCCAGATTTACAACACAATGTGCTATATACCCCATTAAAATGGTTGAAGGCTAGATTTTACATGTATCAGTACATTGCTAACCCTACGACTGGGTTTTACTTTTCTGTATTGAGTATCGTCTCGTATTGTTAATCATTTATAGAATTGTTTGTTTTCAGGTGACTATAAATACCAAGAATTTTGTGATATCGTAATCCTGAATGTATATACGGTTTCTACTTCTAACTAATGGACTTAGTTTCGTAAAGGCTCACATTAACTCATCAAATGTTAACGTTATTAGGTTCAGTTTGTGTGTGGTTAAGTGGCAGTCACTCCTTTCACCCTTATAATGCCTTTTGAGCTGAATTTTTTAAACTTCATATAACCATCAAGCAGTTGAACGAGGCGTGCTGCTCAGAGGAGGTTAAGGACCCTGTGATCGTGTATGTGACTTGGTGACTTCTGATTCCTCCTGACTATGCTATGAAACAAGCTCCATTCATAATAGTGGGTGTTTCGCGGCAGTGTTTGAAGTACTCGTTTACCTCCAACTTTCTGACTACATCACAGGGTCCCTCTAATGTGACCACCATTAATACCTCCGACAAATTAAGGTGCAGTTGTTTTCACCTCTGCTTGTGTGACAGTCCTTCTGTATAATTTACCATCACATAATAATATACCCCGATTTTCACGGGATGGAGTGGGCAAATTAGAAAACCAAGAAATATAAAATTATAGTTAGAAAACGATTAGCACTTGGGGTGGTATGACAGCAAAAATGCAAGCCTCCTCCATGTTTGTCTGACACTTTGCCTGTAAACAAGATATCTTAAAACAATATAACCCGATTTTCACGAACTTTTGTTGGGCCGATATGATATGCACCAAGGAAAAAAAGTTAATAAATTTAGGCTTGGGGTGGATAGAAAGCCTGTCTCCTTATTCTCGAACCCCTCTAACCCCCCAAGACCCCCCCCAAGCCTGTTCCCCTATTCCCGCACCCCCCAAATCCCTCCCCCAAGCCTGTCCCCTACTCCCCCATCCCCTTTAACGCAGAATTTGTAATCAGTGTCGCCGACCTCTTGATGCGGAAGACAAATTTTCTTAAACTGCTTGACTTTTGTGAATGAATCTGTGTTGTATGATTCACACTGTGTAATTTTCCAGTAGGGGGTTATGTTTCTATTTTCAACCCTCGTATAAAATTAAGATACGGTTAATATAAGGGGCCCTGCATGTGCTGTCGTGAGAAAATGGAAGGTTTAGTGAGTCCTTCAAAACATTGTCACGAAACACCACCTACTGTATATTTGGAAGGAGCTTGTTTCGTGGCATAGTCTGGAGGAATCAGAAGCCACCTGGTCTCATAAACGATCATAGGTTCCTTAATTATTACGTGTATTATATTTTCTTTGACGTCATCTATTCTGCCTCGTAGTATAAAGAAATGTAAGAAACTTATTGCGTCTATGTTCTTTTATGTTTTTTTTTTTTTTAAGTATAGTTGTGACACGATCAGATCATCATTCGTCCTTCATCTGATGGAGTGAGAATCCAATGAGTCGAGTCGTTCCTTGAGGTTCATTAGAGGTCAAGGCGAATAATTATCAGAAATAGATTGGAAACTTTTACTGGCAAGGGAAGAATAGGAGGAGGAGGAGGAGGAGAAGGAGGTTGTAAGAAGGCGATGAAGAAATAGAGGAAGTGAGAAGAAAGGGACAAAAAAATGAGGAGAATGAGAAAGATCTTGATGGTGATAACGATGATGAGAAAGAGGAAGAGAAAGAATAGCAGGAGGAGGGAAAGAAAAATAGAAAGAGAAAAAAAGGTAGAGGAGCAGAGGGGAACGAAGAAGAAATGGGAGAGGTGGATATATATATATATATATATATATATATATATATATATATATATATATATATATATATATATATATATATATATATATATATATATATATATATATATATATATATATATATATATATATATATGAGATCTAGATCAAAAGATGTAAGTAAAAAGAGAGAGAGCTTTAGGTATGCAGAATAGAGTCCTTGAGGGCCAGACGATGTGTATTATTTTAAAACCATAATTCTTCAGTAGAAGCCCATTTACATTAGCCAGGAAAGATTGTAAAGAGGAAGGTTTTGTTTATCTCCCAACCCAACCTTCACACCCGTCCTGCTTATTAACATCATACTTAAGGGGATGTGGGAATAGGAGGACAGGCTTGGGGGGTTTGGGGGGGTGCAGGAGTAGGGGGACAGGCTTGTTTTGTGGCATAATCAGGAGGAAACAGAAGCCACCAAGTCTCATACACACACACACACACACACACACAGGGTCCTTAAATGAGAGCTTCTTTTGTTGGTGAGTTGGAAGATCTGTGATTCCTCCAAACTATGCCACGAAACAGATCCCTTATTAGTACCACTGAGGGCGTCTGTTCTCTGGCATAGTTTGGAGGAATCAGTAGCCTTCCAATTTACCACCCAAGAGAATCTCCCCTGACGTCCTTTCGTTCATGTATTATCCAACATTGTCTCGTGAGTGAGTGACGTATCTGTGTGTTGTCTGTACAGTCTATTAAACCGAGAGTAAATATTAGCTTCTGACAGGAGGGAAAGGAGGAGGAGGAGGAGGAGGAGAAGGAGGAGGAGGAGGAGGTGGAGGAGAAGGAGGAGGAGGAGGGAAAGGAGGATGTGGTGGTGGAGGTGGAGGAGGGGGGAGGAGAGGAGGAGGAGGAGGAGGTGGAGGAGGAGGGGGAGGGACAGGATGAAAAGAAAAGAGACATGGAAAAGAGAGAAGGAGAATGAGTAGCGAGTGAAGTGGGAGATGGAAGAGAGAAGGAGAGGGGGAATGAAATAAAGAGAAGAGATGAAAGGTGTACGGAAAAGAAAGAGGAGAGAGGAAGGGGAAGAAAATGGGATAGATAGACGGGAGAGGGAGAGAGAGAGAAAGGAAATAAAGGGGAGAATAAAGATTGGTGAAGAGAGAGAGAGGAAAAGGTGAGTGGAAGAGAGAGAGAGAGAGAGAGAGAGAGAAGAGAGAGAGAGATAAATAGATAGATAGATAGATAGATAGAAAGAGAGCTAAAAAGAGAGAGATAGATAGATAGATAGAGAGAGAGAGAGCTAAAAAGAGAAAGATAGAGAGATAGATAGATAGATAGAGAGCGAAGGAGAGAGATAGATAGATAGATAGAGAGAGAGAGAGCGAAAGAGAGAGAGAGAGAGAATGAGAGTGAGTGAGAGTGAGCCAAACACCAGGGCAGCGGACCACCACTAGCCTTCTACCAGCCGTTGTGAGCAGACCTTCTCGCTCTCACTCACTCACTCACTCACTCACTCACTCACTCACTCACTCACTCACATAAGAAATAGAAAGATTATATTGTTGAAAAAAAAAAAAAAGTGTTGAAATAAATCTTACCTTTCATACAACTTCTGTTTCGTTATTCAATTTTTTTTTCGTTTTTTTTTTTTTTTTAAAGGATGTGTAGAATTCGGGAATCATCTGAGGAATTCTGAAACAAGACAACTCCAAACAACAACAACAACAACAACCACAATAACAACAACAACAACAACAACAACAGGTATGCAAACAGTGTATTTTACTATTGTTTTTAGCCTCAAGTTTTTATAGTAATTAATGTTGGTGCATCTGTTAGTAAATCGACCCCGAGCTCTGGGATTAGAGAGCAATTCACTCTTGTTAGATTGGAGTGTCGTGATTCCTCCAAAGTATGCTAGGAAACACAGGACCACAAAAATAATAATGGTAATCTGTTGCCTGTAATAGTTTGGAGGAATCGATTGCTCCTTCCCCAACCCGGCCGTCACCGTCACAGTCGCCACAGGTGTCAGTCTTGTCGGCAGCTGGGGGGGGGGGGGGGGGTTGAAGAGGAGGGGGGGGTAAATATGTGGTGTGTGTGTGTCAGAATGAATGTCTGTATGTAATAATAAGTGTGTATGTAAGAATGAGTGTATGTAAAAATGCGTGTGTGTGTGTGTATATATGTAAGTGTGTATGTATATATATATTTAAGTGTGTGCATGTGTGTGTGTGTGTGTGTGTGTGTGTACTGGAAGGCAGGTGTTGTTCATATTCACCCCTTACCTGTCCAGTGTTCAGGTGGAAGGATGTGAATGGATCACTCAATTAGGGTTCTCATTATAGCATCTTATTTATAGATCCCTTACACACACACACACACACACACACACACACACACACACACACACACACACACACACACACACACACACACACACACACACACACACACACACACACACACACACACACACACACACACACACATACGTCACCTCCCTTCACCTCCCATTCACTCGTCTATAATTTTATCCATAGGCTTCAATGTCCTTTTTTCTCATTCAGTTTCTCATTGTATACAACTGAAAAGGGAAACAGGTGGCCGTCTACAGTATCTGGATAATATATATACAGAATAATATTATATACTTATCACGTCTCATTGTGGGGTTGTAATCATTTATCTTGTGTCAGTATGGATGTATTTGCGTGCATGTGATTTGTAATGTAGTGTAAATGTGATGTAAATGTGTTTTATTTATATATCATATTTATTTATATGTACAGTATATATATATTTTTTTTATGATATATATATATATTTTTTTTTTTTTTTTATGTGCGTGTGGAAATGAAGAGTGATTACTTTTCTATAGGTGATGGATATTTAGTTAGTGATAGATTTGGTACATATAGACTCTTGCTATCGTTTGTATTACACCATAAACTAACTCAAAGGAAATCACTATCCATAAATAACAATAATATTGGATATTAACGCTAGCAACTTTTGGGGAAACGATACTAAACACAAATTTAGCACTAATTTTGGTCCTGAATGAAATTGGGGTTAGACAGAGGTAGGTAAATAGGAAGGGGAGAATTGAAGTTGGAAGAAAAATAAAGGAAAGTTGAAAAGGAAAAGAGAGAGGAAGAGGGGAGAGTTGGAGAGGGAGGGAGAGAGGGAATTTGGAGAGGGAGGAGGAGGAGGAAGAAGACTGAAATTGGAGAGGAAAGGAGTGGAGAGTTGAAGATTGAGGAAGATAGAAAGAGAGGGGAGTTATAGAGAGGAGAGGAGGAGGAGGAGGAGGAGGTGGAAGGACTGAAGAGAGGGAGGAGAGAGGGAGGAGAGAGATAAGAAGAGGGTTTTATTGTATATTTTTGTGACATTATGAGTTTTTGAGAGTTGTCGAGATTTCTGCACTCGCAATATTGTGGATTTGGCACGTTCTCACACGCACGCACTCACACACACACACACATATGCAAGCAAATACACACTCACACACACGTCTGTTTCCTCTCGTAGTTTGGAGGAATCAGGAGAAACCTTCCAATTCAACAAAAAGAGAATAATATCATACGTTTTATTATTATATTTCCTTTTCCAGTCAGATCTTACGACCCCGTCCAAGGTCTGTATGTATGTATGTATGTATGTATGTAGGTAGGTAGGTAGTAGGTGCTTGGTTTTATGCCTGTTTGTATGTTCGTTTTAATGTGTGTGTGTGTGTGTGTGTGTGTGAGAGAGAGAGAGAGAGAGAGAGAGAGAGAGAGAGAGAGAGAGAGAGAGAGAGGGAGAAAGGGAGAGAGAGGGAGAAAGGGAGAGAGAGGGAGAAGGAGAGAGAGCGAGAGACAGATAGAGAGAGAGCAAGCAAAAGAGTGTATATATGTATGTGTGAGAGAGAGAGAGTGAGAGAGAGAGAGAGTGAGAGAGAGAGAGAGTGTATGTGTGTGTTTTAACGAGCCAATGATACTACGGTTAAACTTATGGCCTGCTAGATTGGCAATAATATAGTGTGTGTGAGAGCAGGGTAATTCACGAGTCATTTCACCACTTACTGCAATGAGGGTAGTAGTGATTAGATTGGAAGGCAAGCATTAAGGATTGAGTTTGTGTTATTGAGAGAGAGAGAGAGAGCAAGCAAGCAAGCAAATGAGAGTGTGTATGTCTGTGTGTGTGTGTGTGTGACAGAGAGAGAGAGAGAGAGAGAGAGAGAGAGAGAGAGAGAGAGAGAGAGAGAGAGATAATAAAAGCTAAATTGACAATCGTGGTGGGTGAGGATGGAGAGGTGGTTTGTGCCTGAGATAGAGTAGGTTAGGTTAGGTTAGGTTAGGTTTGGTTTGGTTAGGTTAGGTAGACTCGTACAAATTATATTCTTGGTTTAATGAATTGAATGGGGTGTAAAGAGACCTGCAAAATGTTTATTCCATGTACAGTTGGCCACAAAAATTCGTACACACAGTTTTATTCCGATGGTTTGCAAACATAAACATAAACAGGATTATAATATGTTTCAGTTACCGTTGTTTGTATGCGTCGAAACTTTTGTAGGCAACTGTACATCAAAGTCACGTTCAAACTAGGTTAGTTACCCTCTGACTGGGAGTGAAAACAACACACACACACACACACACACACACACACACACACACACACACACACACACACACAGAAAAAAAATGCTACCTAGATAGAGAGAACGCTACCCAATGTGTCTGCCTGTGTGTGTGTATGTTATCTGTTAAAAATCCAATATATATATTTTTTACTTATGATGTGATTTGCTGATTTTTTCATATAAGTTTCTCAAACCATAAAAAACATAATTACCTGATAATTACCTGTAAAACAACGAGCAACAAAAAAAAAAAAAAATCAACTACACCATCAACAACAAAAACAACACCATCAACAACAACAACAACAACCCTACCCAAAAATGTACCGAGCAAACCTAAACATATTTTCTGTGACCAGACATGGAACCAAAATAAATTTAAAATTCACGATGCCACAAATTTACCCCCAAACCCTGCCACACACGCACGCACACACACACACACACACACACGACACACACACACACACACACACACAGACACACAGACAAACGCACCCACACACGCAAATATACACACCCAAACACACGCACTGACACACGCAGACATGTGTCCAACTAAACATACACGATAGAATGCGTTAAATCAGCCCTTACATATACAGCAGTTGAGTGAGTGACATTACAGGTGATCTAACTGTTATAAGGCATTCATTCGTCACTTCTCAGGTCATGTGTTTATGCTCTTCAGAAAGTAAAAAAAAAAAAAAAAAAATCGTGCATAGAATAGAACAGTAAAGAACAAAACCAAACCTGGAAAAAAAAAAACGAATATAAATCCTGTATTGAGTATAAGAGTAAAAAAAAAAACGAAAAAAAATCTGTATTGAGTATGAGTAAAAAAAAAAAAGCAAAATCCAGGAAAGAAAAAACCCGAAAAAAATTCTGTATTGAGGATAAGAATAAAGAGCAAAATCCTGGAAAGAAAAAAAACAAGTAACAGACAGACGGTGAGAGTGAAAGTAAAAATATGATTGGTGTGTGTTTTGATGTGGAGTGTCGGTGCAGTTCGTCATTCCCTGGACAAAAAAAAAAAAAAAAAAAAAAAAAAAAACACTGTCGTTGGTCGTGAATTGGCTTGTGTACAGATTACCTCCCCTGCCTGCCATGGGTCCCGAGAGAGAGAGAGAGAGAGAGAGAGAGAGAGAGAGAGAGAGAGAGAGAGAGAGAGAGAGAGAGAGAGAGAGAGAGACAGAGAGAAAACAAAATAAAAAATAGTGAGAAGGAAGGAAAAAAGAAAAAAATTGAGTGTGTAAGAGGAAGAGGAGGAGGAAGAGGTGAAGTAGAGAAACATGGGTTGTGTACGAGAGGAGGAGGAAGAGGTGAAGTAGAGAAACATGGGTTGTGTACGAGAGGAGAAGAGGAGATAATAGAATAAAGGATGAAACAGGAAGGACAGTAAAATGGAAACAGGGGAGAAAGGATGTGAAAGCCAGCACCTGGTGGACAAAGATAAAAGGAATGTAACGTGTGTGTGTGTGTGTGTGTGTGTGTGTGTGTAAGAAAGACAGACAGAGAGAGAAAGAGAGAGAAAGAGAGAGAGAGAAAGAAGAGAGAGAGAGAAAGATAGAAAGAAAGAGAGAGAGAAAAGTAGTAGCAGTAGTAGCACACACACACACACACACACACACACACACACACACACACACACACACACACAAACACACACACATTGGGCCAACACGTATACATTAGTATGTATATTAGTCTATTTCTTCCCGTGATTAGATTGTCACGCTCAGAGGTTATTTACAAACATGCCTAAAGAGAAGGAGGAACGCTAATTAGAGAGAGAGAGAGTGAGAGAGAGAGAGAGAGAGAGAGAGAGAGAGAGAGAAAGGGAGGGGGGAGATAGGTAGAAAGTAGAAGAAGAAGAAATAGAGGAGGAGGAAGAGGCATAAGTTGGGAATAACGTAAGGGGAAAGAAAAAGAGAGAGAAAGGAAAGTAAGGAGAAAGAGAGAGAGAAAGAAAGGAAAGTAGTGAAGGGGAAGGGGAAGATGGTGATGATGATGAAGGGAGAAGGATAAGGAGTGATAGTGAGAAACATAGATAGGTAGGAGAAGTTCATACATACATACATACATACATACATACATACATACATGCTTATTTGCATATGCTCCGATTTTAATTATGTTACCGAACCCAAGATTAACTCTCTCTCTCTCTCACATACACACACACGCACACACACACACACACACACGTTACTACTTCCGAATTAGCACCCATCCCAAACCACAGAGAGAGAGAGAGAGAGAGAGAGAGAGAGAGAGAGAGAGAGAGAGAGAGAGAGAAGGGTGTGGGTGACTTTCTCAAATATCCTACACACAGTTATCATGGTACCTCCTCCCTCCACTCTCACTTCTGTCCCTTTCCCTTCACTCTCACTTCTGTCCCTCTCCCTCCACTCTCACTTCTGTCCCTCTCCCTTCACTCTCACTTCTGTCCCTCTCCCTCCACTCTCACTTCTGTCCCCCTCCCTCCACTCTCACTTCTGTCCCCCTCCCTCCACTCTCACTCCTGTCCCTCTCCCTCCACTCTCACTTCTGTCCCCCTCCCTCCACTCTCACTCCTGTCCCCCTCCCTCCACTCTCACTCCTGTCCCTCTCCCTCCACTCTCACTTCTGTCCCCCTCCCTCCACTCTCACTCCTGTCCCCCTCCCTCCACTCTCACTTCTGTCCCTTTCCCTCCACTCTCACTTCTGTCCCCCTCCCTCCACTCTCACTCCTGTCCCCCTCCCTCCACTCTCACTCCTGTCCCTTTCCCTCCACTCTCACTTCTGTCCCTTTCCCTCCACTCTCACTCCTGTCCCTTTCCCTCCACTCTCACTTCTGTCCCTCTCCCTCCACTCTCACTTCTGTCCCTCTCCCTCCACTCTCACTTCTGTCCCTCTCCCTCCACTCTCACTTCTGTCCCTCTCCCTCCACACCTCTCCTCCACCCTCACACCTTCTCTATGCAATAACTTCCAACCTCTTTCATGTTTCCTTCCCCATCCCTCCACCTCTCCCTCTTATTACTCTTCCCTGCTCCCCTACCTCCCTCCATCCCTCCTTCCTACTCCCTTTATTCCACCCACTCCCTCTTCTTACTCTCCCCTCTCCCCCTCCCTTTCTCCCTCCTTCCTACTCCCTTATTCCACCCACTCCCTTTTCTTACTCTCCCCCCTCCCTCTCCTTCCTTCCCTCTCACTCCCTTTCCAATATTTATAGCCACTGTCACCACTCTCCCCTACTCTCCCCCACTCTCCCTGTCCGCCTTTGAGTATTGTGGCAAAGGGAGAGGGAGGGAGAGGAGAGGGAGGGGGGGTCGGCAAGCTAGAGGGGGCGTTGCTCCCTCTGTGGCTACCCTGAGCAATTTATTTCTTTTCAGTAATATTATTATTGGTGGTGGTGGTGGTGGTGGAGGGAGTAGTGGTGGTGGTAAAGGTAGTGATTGTAATTGATCTGTTGCTACTCTTGGTGGTGGTGGTGGTGGTAGTGGTAGTGATGGAAGGGGTAATGGTAGGGGTTGTGGTGGTGGTGGTGGTGGTGGTGGTGGTAGGGGATAGGGGATAGGTAAAGGGTCGGCGTTTTATTAAAGTTTTCGATTCTTTATTGACTTTCTCTGTGGTGGTGTTCGATTTGATTTTTCATTCATTTTGATTGTTTTCGTTCGCTCGCCGACGTTTTAATTACGATGATCAATGAGTGTTTATAGTTGTTGTTGTCGTTGTTGTTGTTGCTGTGTGCCAGAGTATAGACGAGTGAATCACAACTAATCTTGACAGTAAGATCATAAAGTATAGATGACTGAATCCAACGTCAAAAATTGAAGCATAATATAAACGAATGTATTGTGTGTTTCAGAAATGCACCAACATTGAATTATTGAATAGATTCATCTGTTTATCAGCCAACAAATATTCAAATAAACATACATAAGTGAATACTGTATAAAGTTTATGACCTTCCCCAATATCGTTTGCAAAAGTAAATATGGGTTGATTTTGTTCCTAGAATTTATTGGATGTTTACAATGGTACACACCCGATCGAGTGCCCTTTTAGTTTCAATTCAAGTTCAAGGAGATCATTTGTTGTGGACATAGTAAAGGAAACTGACCAGGACCTCTGTAAACGAGTAAATAAATCTGTTTTGTTGGATGGTTTGAAGGAATAAATACCGAGATGTCTCCAATATTCACTCGTAACTCAGAGAAGCATCAAGTTCACTAGCTGTACGGTATAATATTTTAAAAGGAACGTGTCTACTTCGAAAACATCGTTAAATTCAGCCTCCCCCATTCCTTCCACCTGGCTCACACAACTATATCCTTCCACCACTTTTCTTCCTTCCATTTTTCTTTCCTTTCTTCCTTCCTTTCTGACACCACGCTGCTTTCCTTCCTTCCTTCCTTCCTTCCTTCCTTCCTTTCTTCCTTCCTTCCTTCCTTCCATCTTTCTTTCCTTCCTTCCTTCCTTTCTGACACCACGCTGCTTTCCTTCCTTCCTTCCTTCTTTACTTTCTTCCATTCTTCCTTCCTGACGCCACGCTGCCTTCTTCACTCCTTCCCTCATACTATCTCTTTCTCTCCCTCCATCATTTCCTCCACTCTCAGCCCTCCCCTAGGAACCACCACAACCACCACAACCACAACCACAACTACAACTACAACTACCACAACCACCATCACCTGATACGTGTACAACATCGCCTATACAACCTGTCCAAACATTATGAAATAAGAATATTCTAGACAAGTACACTAGTTTGTATGTTGTATTATTATTATTAAAATTATTATTATTGGGAAGGAAGGTGGATTCAACTCTCGTCTCTAACTAAACCTGGGCACAAACTTGGGGACGAAGGGATGGACGGACGTGTTGGGAATTCTGCTCGTTAGTAAGTTAATAGAATGTCACCTTCACTCCGACCGCCGTGCTCAACATCATTCCTGAATTGTTTGTGAGAAAGTCTGCAGATAATAATTGTGTTTCTGTGGGAATGTTTGTGTGGGTGTGTAGTGGTGTTGTGTGAGTGTGTGTGTGTTGTGTTGTGGTGTTGTGTGAGTGTGTTGTGGTGTTGTGTGAGTGTGTTGTGGGTGCGTTGTGTGAGTGTGTGTGTGGGTGTGTGTGTGTGTGTGAGTGTGTGTGTAGTGGTGTTGTGTGAGTGTGTGTGTTGTGTTGTGGTGTTGTGTGTGTGTTGTGTTGTGGTGTTGTGTGAGTGTGTGTGAGTGCGTTGTGGTGTTGTGGAAGTGTGTGTGTGTGTTTGTGAGTGCGTTGTGTTCTGTGCGTTTGGGTTTACGTGGTTTGAATTGATGAAAGCAGAGTAGTGTATACATATTTGTAGTTGTGTATGATTAATCTAAGGGGTGAGATTTTTATGTGTAAATAATTATGTAGTATTCATTTCTACATTTATTTATTTTTACTTTCAATCCTTCCTCTCATTATTCACTCTTCTTCACTCCTTTATATATTTTCTTTGACGTGTACCATCTCATAATTTATCACCTCATTCCCTTCCTCGCCAGATTTCATTCCTATCCTTCCATCTTTTTCCTCCTTTCCTTTATTTTTTCCACCTTCCTGAATACTACCTATTTTCCTTTCAGTCCCCACCTTCTTCTCAGTTCTTCTCAAATTCTTGCCTCTTTCCACAACAATTTCTCTGTCCTCCTAGATTTCCCAGTTTCACCTTCAACATTCTCAGTTTCGATCTTTCTTTTTAAGCTTTTTTTCTGTCCTTCCTCAGGTTTTCATCCTTCCTTTACCTGTTACTCCTTTACTATCACTTATTTACTCCCTCCCTATCACTTCTTTCTCACGTCCTTCCATATATATCACATTCATGTCTATTTTCTACTTCATAATCATTATCTTTCCTATTTTATCCATTCATTTCATCTTTTCCCTTCGTTCTCCCAATTTTTCCTTGTCCCCCCCACCTCTCTCCTTCCTTCGCCATTCCTCTCTTCATCTGTCTCTCTTCTAATTTCTCACTCCTTACCTCCCTCCCTCTCTCCCTCCTTTCCTCCCTCTTTCCCTTCTTCTTTCCCTCATTACCTCTTTCCCTTTTTCCCTCCCTATATATCTCTTTCCTTATCTCCCTGTCTCCCTCTCTCCTTCCCTCCATCCCTCCCTCCCACCTTTCCTTCTTCTTTCCCTCCCACATCTCTCAAGTCACCACAGGTATTAATAACGATGCTTATCCCACTACCTGTGTGCTAGAAAAGTCATTCAGACGTCTTACCTCATCATTACACATACTTTCTTCAACCCACCACATAATTATTTCCTGCAAGTCATTTTCCCCATTAGCAGTCACGGGTGAGAAGGTATTTTTTTTCGTCGTCTTTTCATGTTCTCTTTTATATTTACTACGCTTTTCCACCTTCTCTCTCTCCCTCCCTCCTTTCTTTCTCCACTCTCCCACCGTTCTCTCCCTCCCTTCTTTCTCTCTCCACTCTCCCACCGTTCTCTCCCTCCCTCCTTTCTCTCCTTCCCTTCTTTCTCTCCTTCCCTTCTTTCTTTCCTTTCCTTCTTTCTCTCCTTCCCTTCCTACCTCCTTTCTTCCCTCCCTTCCCTGTTCACTCTCCATTTTAACCTCCCTACCTTCTCACTCTCTCTTCCACCTTCTCTCTCTCTTCCACCTTCTCTCTCTCCCTCCCTTCTTTCTTACTCCACTTTCCCACCATCCTCTCCCTCCCTTGTCACTCTCCCTCACACTTCTCTCCCTCCCACACTCTGACCTTTGCCAGTCAATCTGTCAAAAATTGGAATACGTCTTCCGCTCTCACTATTGTACATACATACATACATTCCACCAACACCTCCCACTCCCTCCCTCTCTCTCTCACACACACACCCTCTCTCTCACGTGTACACCCTTTTCTACTTTCACACTACTACACACACACACACACACACACACACACACACACACACACACTTAAAAACCTGGTATAAATATTACGTTTCTCTTTCCCAGCAAAAAAAAATTAAGCACACGTTAAAAAGAAAGACTAACCTTCCGTTTTTTTTCGTTGAATTATTAATGCTTGGCGTAGCTTTTTTTAGTCCACACATAATTTACCGAATAATATGGTGATCATGCCAGTACATTTTGGCAGAAAAACAAATAATAAAATAAATTAAATATAATATAAACGAGCCCCAGTCATACCTTCACATGGAGAATTATTTATTTTGACAACATTGAATTTGGTTTGATTTGATTTGATTTGTATATTATTATTATTATTATTATTATTATTATTATTATTATTATTATTATTATTATTATTATTATCATTATTATTGATATTATTATTATTATTATTATTATTATTATTATTATTATTATTATTATTATTATTATTATTATTATTATTATTATTATTATTATTATTATTATTATTATTATTATTATTATTATTATTATTATTATTATTATTATTACTATTATCAATATTATTTATATTATTGTTATTATTATTATTATTATTATTATTATTATTATTATTATTATTACTATTATTATTATTATCAATAGTATTATTATTAATATTCTCAAAATGAAATACAATGGTTTCACACGTGATGTTTAGAAAAATGCAGTACACACACACACACACAACACTCTCTTCCAGTAACACGTGACAAGTGGGAGGATGGACGGATGTAATGCTTTTATGTTATAGTGAGTGACGGACACACGTGACTTTATATTCCCATTCCGACTTTAAACTTTGGCTGGCAGGAAAGGAGAAGGAATCGAATCACGTCTGGATTGTTTTCCTTTATTTTTTTCACTTTCCTTCTCATTTCCTTCCTTCCCAGAACACTTTGTCACTACTTCCTCTCTGTACTGCCTTGACATTTTCTCCTTGTTTATCTCTCTCTCTCTCTCTGTCTCTCTCTGTCTCTGTCTCTCTGTCTCTGCCTCTCTGTCTGTCTCTCTCTTTGTCTGTCTCTCTCTTTGTCTGTCTCTCTCTCTCTGTCTGTCTCTCTCTCTCTGTCTCTGCCTCTCTCTCTGTCTCTGTCTCTCTCTCTGTCTGTCTGTATGTCTGTCTGTTTCACTCTCTGTCTCTGTCTCTGTCTCAATTGTGTGTTTGTTGGTAAATCTGGAGCAACTGAATTCCCCAAACTATTCCAAGCAACAGAACTCCATTATTTGTGTTCATCTGGTCCTGTTTCCTGGCCTATACTTTGGAGGAATCAACAAGGCAATCCAATGGAACATAAAGTGAATTACCCCCTAAAATACAATTGTGATGTCACCAACGTAATGGAAATAACTTATATCTTCCTTATTTCGTATTTTTTGTGGAATTTTTACCTTTCTTATTTCCTCTAAAAGTGCCATAAAACAAACTCAGTAAATATTATAGGAAATATTTAGTGGTAAACTTTATATAAATCAATAACATCTACTTTCCCAACTATATAATTATAAAGTCAATGTTTATTTTTATATTCTCATTGCATAAGTTAGCAAATCTTAATAAGGGGGATATATATATATATAATTATAGCACATTGTTTTTGGGAGGTAAATCTGGAGCAAATGATTCCTCCAAACCACTCCAGGCAACAGGATGGCATTATTTTTCTTCATGGGGGTCTGTTTCCTGACATACTTTGGAGGAAACCTGTCTCCTTGATTGATGAATGGAGTTTATCTCAGGTGATTATTTTTTCGGTATTCTCTGATTGGTTGAGATGATTTCCTTTCCTCTGATGGGATAAAAAAAAAAAAAAACTGATTCCTCGATTCCTGACTGGATTAACTATTTTCGGGTAGTCTGATTGGCTGACCTGAATTCCCGTTTATTAATTAGCCGATGCCTATATTGACATGATTTCCGGCGCTCTGAATGTTCACGATATTTCCTGAGTGCCTGATTGCTTTGCCTGTTTCCCAACTCTGAGTGGTGAAAATGATATCTTTATTGATTGATTCACATGTAATAATAATAATAATAATAATAATAATAATAATAATAATAATAATAATAATAATAATAATAATAATAATAATAATAATAATAATAATAATAATAATAATAATAATAATAATAATAATAGTAATAGTAATAGTAATAGTAATAGTAATAGTAATAATAGCAATACTAATAATAATAGCAATACTACTAATAATAATAACAATACTAATAACAATAATAATAATAATAAAGTTGCAAATAAGAACAGTATTACCAACACCACTATCACACACAGTATTACCAATCATATTTTATTTTTTTATTTTTTCTGAGAACACAACAAGAGGATTGGATGATGAAGAGAGAGAGAGAGAGAGAGAGAGAGAGAGAGAGAGAGAGAGAGAGAGAGAGAGAGAGAGAGAGAGAGAGAGAGAGAGAGAATGGGATGACGTCAGGCCCCATCAGCTTAATGGAGAAAGGGAAGGGAAGGGAAGGGAAGGGAAGGGAAGGGAAGGGGTAGGAAGGATTGGGTGTCAGTCAGAAACCTTACAAACCAAACCAATGCAATGAGTTTGTGAAGTGATAAGGATAGGGAGGAAGGGGGGAGGGGGTTTATAAGGGGGGGAGGGGGTCGATCAGGGAGGGAGAAGGATAGGTTGGGAATTTAAGTTGATGGATAGATGTATGGATAGAGAGTAGTTAGATAGACCCTATCTACCTTCCTTCCTTCCTTCCCTCACCCCTACTTCTATTCGTGGTAGGATCATTTTCCCTTCCTCTTCTTCCCCCCTCTTCTCTATTTTAAGACCTCTTCACTTTCTTTTCCTTTCCATCCCTTTGCCTCATGTCCGTAAGAGGATTTCCTTTTCCTTTCTTTTACCACTTTCTCTCCTTTTCTGTTTGTTTTTTCTCGTACTATGTTACAAGCTATTCTGATTTTCTCTCCTTTCCCTCTTTGCATGTTAGCTTTCCCATATCCTCCCTTTTCTGAAATAGGATTACTTTCTATTCGCACCTCATTTGTTTCTCTCCTATTTTGTTGTTTTAGTTCTGAACTCCTTATTTTCCCTCATGGCGTGTGACCCAAGAGCTAATATGTAACCTGTCCAGAAAGCACTTAAGATTATTATCATTTGACACTTTAATGTAACTAGTCAGTCTAGCTCTTCCTGCTACAAATCTCTCCTGCAGTTTTCTCCCTCTTACACTTCCCCTTCTCCATTCCCACCTTCCCCTTCGTTACTTTTCACCTCTTCTTTATGCTCCTCCTCCAGTTTTCGCTCTATCTCTTCCTTCAGCCTATCCATCAACCACACACCTCGTCCTTCAACCTATCCACCGCACTCCTCACCCTTCAGCCTATCCACCACACACTCCTCACCCTTCAACTCATCCACTCCCTTCTATCCCACTCTAATCACTTGCCCTTCAATATTAACTTTTCGTTTTCTATTTTACGTATTCCTAAAATGACGACGAGACCCCATATACCTCCCATCTCTTCCCCCTTTGAACTCTCTAAAACAAATCTTGTTTATATATTTTTATTCCCTAGCCAATTAAACCTCAGCCTCAAGGTACAGTCGTGGATAAAAGAAATTATATGTTTTGTTATGGGGACTATTTTGTTTAGGGTAGTTATCTTTTCTTTTTCTTTCACCACAGGGTTATACAAAGTGACCCCCTATTTTGGATGAGTGTACTATGGGTCCACAAGAATTCGGTCCCTCAGCCAACCACAACACAACTGAATCAATTACCTGTGGTCTGAACGAGTAAAAAAGAACTGAGGGGAGATGACGAACTGTGATTTGTCGTTGGAATCACACAAAGAGAGAATTCAGGGCTATATTATCGTGGCTGGGGCTGAGGGAATGAAATGTTGTGCATCAGAGTACGTCTGTGTGGGAAGGAGGGAAGATGAGAAATTTGTGGGCTTCAAAAATGGTGTGTATGTGAGTGACACCCATTTACAGTAGTTAGTTAGTATTCTGTCTCTGTCTGTCTATAATATTCTGTAATTCCCCTTCCCCTTCTTTGGGCCTGATGCACCCCAGCCTCTATTGACAGGGGCAATGTATCACGATGATGAACATGTATAAGGAAGGGGAAGGGAGAAAATTAACAGGGAAGAAAAGGATAATGTTTAATGATAGTCGTGGCATTGTATTTTCCCCTTCTGTCCCTCGATTGCCAATTATATTCCAACTGCATAATTATGAAAGATGAAACGTAGTGTAAATCCTCACACCACTGACCTCACCTAAACATTTGTAGACTGAGAACGAAGTAGTGATGAGATATATAGGTTGTCTGCCGGTGACGTTAGGGCAATATACTTACATTTCCCCCCACCACTCACAGCCACACATACACACACAGTACACACACACACACACACACACACACACACACATTATTACACACACACACACACAGAAATGATTACAGTGTCTGGTTCACGGATGATAAGAGACGATAGATACTAAAACGATACATATTTATCTGGTTTGATTTACGACGAGGACTTGGAGTGGTCCCGCTGTAAGTTTTCCCAAGAGTTTTCCCACACAGCTTGCCCTCCTTTCCAAACTCGGTCAGTCAGAGAAGAACAGAGTAGGAAATGTGGTGGCTTCCTGATGTTATGTCTTCCTCTCCACATTTTCTTACTTACTTCTAGTTTTACGGAGAGAGAGAGAGAGAGAGAGAGAGAGAGAGAGAGAGAGAGAGAGAGAGAGAGAGAGAGAGAGAGAGAGAGGAAAGTAATGGACAATACTTCTCCGTGTTTCAGTTCCTCACTTTATTTTCTTTATCTCTTTTTTTATTTATTTATTCATTTATAATAATAAGGATAGATAATGTTGTTGATTCTGTTATGATGGTGATGATAATGTTTTTGTATTGTTATATGATGGTGTAAATGATGTGGAATAAATGTTTGTGATGGTGATAATGATGACGATATGATGATGATATATAATGAAGATGGTGATAATCGTAAATAATGATATGATGGTGATAATGAAGATAGTGATAATCGTAAATAATGATATGATGGTGATAATGAAGATAGTGATAATAGTTTATATTGTGATATGATGATTAGAAATAATAATAATAATAATAATAATAATAATAATAATAATAATAATAATAATAATAATAATAATAATAATAATAATAATAATAATGCAGTTGATGATTTTCTAAACTAAAGTCTCTCAGTCCCGTAGTTTAAAAAAAAATTGAGGGCCCTTACTGGAGCTCTATGAATCCTCCAAAATAATCCAGGCCACAGAATCCTTCAGTATTTCTAATAGGGAATCTGTTGCCCGGAGTAGTTTGGAGAATACATAGAGCTCCAGTAAAGGCCCTCAATTTTTTTTTAAACTACGGGCCTTTAAACTCTCTCACACTTTGGCTGGTGTCTGTGCCTCCATTTAATCATCGGGAGAGAGAGAGAGAGAGAGAGAGAGAGAGAGAGAGAGAGAGAGAGAGAGAGAGAGAGAGAGAGAGAGAGAGAGAGAGAGAGAGAGAGAGAGAGAGAAGGTTGTGTCTCTCCCAAAGCATTTCATCACAGTTCATCATGCACCTTTTTTTTTTGTTATCCTTTGTTATTATCCGCTCCCTTCCTCTCCTTCTCTTTTTACCTCTTTTCTCATCTCCTCTTTTCTCATCTTTTCTCATTTATTCTCTCTCCTTTTCTCATCTCCCCTCATATCTTCTCCCCTTTTTTCTCATCTCCCCTCCACTCTTTCCTCATCTCCCCCTCCTCTCCCTCCTTTCCTCATCTCCTCATCTTTTCTCCTCTCTTTCTCTCCTCATTTCCTCATCTCCCCTCCTCCCCTCTTTCCTCATCTCTCCTCCTCTCCTCCTCCCTTCTCTCCTTCTCCCCTCCTCCTCCTCCCTTCTCTCCCCCTCTCCCCCTCTCCCCTCCCACACCTTTCCTTCTCTCCTTGCCTCGTCATTCTTTTAATAGCATTCTCTCTACATCCCTTTTCCCCTCCTACCTCTCCTATACTGCTCTTCCTCCTTTTTCCATATTGATCTACTACATTTTGCAACTACTTGTGATACTACTACTACTACTACGAATAATAATAATAATAGTAAAAATGATGATAATAATAATAATAATAATAATAAAAGTAATAATAGTAATAATGATAATAGTGACAATAGTAATAATGATAATAATAATAATGATAATGATAATAATAATAATAGCAATAATAATAATAATAATAATAATAATAATAATAATAATAATAATAATAATAATAATAATAATAATAATAATAATAAAATCAATAATACAGTTTCTGCATCTGCTCTGCTTCATTTCCCCTGCTACCTAACTTATGACATCCTTCAAACTTTACTCTTACATCACCCTGCTCTTCCTTCCCTGCTTTAGTTGTTATCCTGGTGTGTGTTTGTCCCTCTCGTTCCTCCTGCTGTTCCCTCTCCTCTTCCTGCTGTTACCTCTCCTCTTCCTGCTGTTCCCTCTCCTCCTTCTCCTCTGCTGTTCCTTCTCCTCCTCCTCCTCCTCCTCCTCCTTCTCCTCCTCCTCCTCCTCCTACTCTTACGACCCTACCTACTACTGATCATCACCAAGTAATATAATCTTGCCCCAGCTTCCCTTGCCTTGTTTGATGGTGTGTCTCCAACTACTCAACATTCACACCGAGTCAGTCACGAAGTTGGATAGCTCGAAACCCATTACCGGTCTCCTTCCCCTTCCTCTTTCACTGTCCCCCCTTCCCCTTCCCCTTCCCCTTCCTCTTTCTCTGCCCCCCTTCCCCTTCCTCTTTCACTGTCCCCCCTTCCCCTTCCTTTTCCCCTTCCCCCTTCCTCTTTCACTGCCCCCCTTCCCCTTCCCCTTCCTCAGCCCCTCATTCAATTCTCCACACTCACTTCTACTTATCTTAATAACTAACTCCTACTCTCCTTACTCCCCCCAGCAACCCAGCCAACCTCCCCCCCCCCCCCCAATTCTCCCTCTCGCCAATATCACCCCAACCACGCCCCCCCCCCCCCCCCCTCAAACAACAAGTATCACCTTCACCTATTCAGTGTGTGTGTGTGTGAGAGAGAGAGAGAGAGAGAGAGAGAGAGGGGGGGAAAGGGAGAGAGAGGGGGGGGGGGGTTATGGAGGGGCTTGGTTTGCCTGTGTGTGGGTGTATGTTGAGACTGAGTGGAAAAGCGGAAATGTGTGTGTGTGGGTGGATGAAGGAGAGAGGGTAGTGGGAGAGAGAGAGAGAGAGAGAGAGAGAGAGAGAGAGAGAGAGAGAGAGAGAGAGAGAAAGAGAGAGAGAGAGAGAGAGAGAGAGAGAGAGAGAGAGAGAGAGAGAGAGGCTTAAGGGGATATCACACTATATATAGCACCACGTACGAGGTTTTCATAGGATTGGTGGAACAAGGTACCAGGAACGGTTAGGCAGTAGCTATGACACTACCACGGACTGGTTCTTTGTATACCAGATGAGTCACACCACCACCACCACAAAACGTAAACAACAACATGAATCTTGTGGATGATAATGACCAGTTTGTGTCTGCATTGGTCCTTGTAATTAATATTTTTGAAGAATAAAAGAGGAAAGACTACCATAGGCTTGATTTGTTGTCCGTGCTTGCATTCAATGAAGACTACACGTGTACCCGTCACTACGGGATGTAAACACAGTAAAATATCGACATCGTATTTTCTACTTTAAGTATGTTTTTGTTGTTGTTGGAAAATATTTGTATTGCAAAAATGTTTTCTGTTATTAATCCACCTTTTCTGCTTAGAATTAATTTATATAAATACATTATCTATTGACTTGTTTCAGTACGCGGAGCTAGTGTGATACCCCCTTTAGGCGTGTGTGTGTGCGCGCGTGTGTGTTTGTGTGTATGTGTGTGTGTGTGTGTGAGTGTTGAAATCAAATAGTCAAAGTAAACGTGAATGTTCGAAAAGAAGAAACGGGTGCTTTAAGAAAACGTGAATAAAAATATAATATATATAAACAAGCAGTGTCAATATCAGTCTACTTAATTAATCACCTCAATCCACTTTTAACCTAAGAATTTCCGGAAAGTCAGAGAGGCCCCTAAAATTTTGTATTCCTTTTAACATTATTAATTTTACACATCAAAGTCGTAACAGAACCGTAGCATTAAATGTAACTTATAATTTGTACCATTCGAAATTATTATAGGCCCATGCACTGTAAAGATAACTGTGTGTGTGTGTGTGTGTGTGTGTGTGTGTGTGTGTGTGTGTGTGTGTGTGTGTGTGTGTGTGTGTGTGTGTGCCATTATTTTTGTTCATCTGGTCCTTTTTCCTGGCATACTTAGGGGGAATAAAGGTACACTAATGTACCAAAAGTAAATTTCCCCCTTAACACTGTGATTCTAATATCTATCTATCTATCTATCTATCTATCTATCTATCTATCTATCTATCTATCTATCTATCTATCTATCTATCTATCTATCTATCTATCTATCTATCTATCTATCTATCTATCTATCTATCTATCTATCTATCTATCTATCTATCTATCTATCTATCTATCTATCTATCTATCTATCTATCTATCTATCTATCTATCTATCTATCTATCTATCTATCTATCTATCTATCTATCTATCTATCTATCTATCTATCTATCTATCTATCTATCTATCTATCTATCTATCTATCTATCTATCTATCTATCTATCTATCTATCTATCTATCTATCTATCTATAACAATTTAATACTTGAACTGTAGAAGGCAGTACTCGCTAACACAAACTTTTCTCTTTGTTTCCAGGAATGAAATGAAAGCCTTCAGTACCCGGAGGACGAAACACGGAAATACTGTTGCAGACTCATCAAGCTCGGAGAATAATTGCAACATCTAAGCGTTCTGCAAACAATCTTATAATGTTGTCAATACTCTCTCACTCACTCACTCACTCACTCTCACTCACTCACTCTATGATAACATAACAAAGCGTTGCATATAAGGCTGTGAAGTAGTCATATACATACATGATCTGAATTATATAAGTATCCAGTGTGGCTTTAAAATGGAGTATAATTATTATGATCCCAGAAAATTAATATACTCTAGAATTGGTGAGTGACAACAACTCTTTAGCTTCCAACCCCAGCTAACACTAGAAACCCAGAACCAGCTACACAACCCCCAAATCTAAACCACAACTCCCAGATCTAAACCATAAACAACTCCCAAGTCTAAACCACAAACAACTCCCAAATCTAAACCACAAACAACTCCCAAGTCCATCTCTACATTCAATTACCCCTCAAAGGTCCACCAGAGGCCTTGAGCGACAGGTGATCATGGCGAAAAAACAGTCTTGGAAAGTCCATGAACTCAATCGCTTCCAGTACTCAGGCGACGGGAAAACAGCCAATAGTTCTGTACTTGGGAAACCGGACATTTCTGGGAATGAAGTCGACTGGAACGCCACCACCAGAGCCGAATCTGAAGTATACATAAGGAGGTGGAATGATACAGACTCCGTATATGGAATGAACGGTCCAAGCTGGAATAAATCTTCTTTGAGTCTGAACCTGAATACTACCAGCTTGACAGAGCATAAAGACTCGTCCCGTTGGAGCTTAAGTAACAGCAGCTGGTTGATGGATGGGATCGGGTCACAGGACGAACGGAGGAGTATGAACGAGTGGCTCTTTGATGGAAATAAAACCACCAACGAGTGGCTTACAATGGACGGGGGAAACCGGAGCGTGAGCGAGTTCACAGCCGATGGAAACAGTACTTCATCACCTCGAGCCTGGAACGAGAGTGAGAGCGAGTACGACTATGACTACGAGGCTGCCTTGGGGACCTTCTTCTGGGGCGAGTTGGTTCCTCCTCTGTTGATCTACTCCCTCACGTATATCTTGGGTGTGACTGGCAACTCCCTCATCATCTTCACCATCTGTCGTTTCCGTCGCCTCAGGACCACAACCAATGTCTTCCTGGCGTCCCTGGCGTCTGCTGACCTCCTGTTGCTCATCATCTGCATCCCAGTCAAGGTTAGACCATTTAGTTTCTTGTTTATACTTCTGGATTTCCTTTTCTTCCTTGTTGATTTCTTGGTGTTTGTTAAAAAAAAATCGAAATATTCACATCCTTAGAGTGAAAGATATGAATGTTTCGAATATTTTAACTTGTGGATCGGGATTCGAATTTCTGACTGGCATAACATTGGCAACGCGAGGGGAGAAACGCAGGAGTGGAGCCAACTGTCTGTACCCCTCCCTTTGCCAACTGAATCTCCCCTATATGATTGATGAAGTTGTCGAAGCTGTGACTCCTATTAGCTTACTGAGGTGATGGGGTCGTGATTCAGGGTTAAAACATAATGTATGAAACTTCCTTCTGTTGTAAAGAGGGAATCGTTTTAATTGAATAAGAAAAGTTGGAATCATTTGTAGGAGAAGTGAAAAGCTTCTTATTCTTCCATGTAAGCTTTGCCTGGGAATTTACGACTAGTACATGTACAGCCACAATCAAATAACCACCAACACTTTCCTTTCATCGTGCAAATAAATCGGTATCATATCAAAATAGAGTCATACAACAACACCTTACGTCAACTCAACCCCCTCAATTATTATTATTATGAAATACTGCATAATATAATCATACAACAACACCTTACGTCAACTCAACCCCCTCAATTATTATTATTATGATATGCTGCAATATATAATCATACAACACCTTACGTCAACTCAACAACCTCCTCAATTATTTTTATGAGGTGCTGTAAAATCATACACATGTTTTTGTGCTTTCATGCCAAGATATTTACTACGATGAAAGGAAAGTGTCTGTGAAAATTGGATTGTGGCTGTACATCAAATAAATACGTCGGGGATCAAACTTATAGTGGAATCAATTGCCCTCTAATCCGGCCATAAGAAATTGCCCCCTTAAGGACCCTGTGAGGTAGTCTAAAAATTTGGAGATATACGAGTCCTTCAAATACAGTCACGAAACGCCACCTATATGGAAGGAGCGTGTTTCTTGGCATAGTCAGGAGGAATCAGAAGCCTCCCATTTCCATTCATGATCACAGGGTCCTTAAGAGGATACTGAAATCATATCTTCTTTCCTCAGACCTTTTATAGAACGACATTTTTAAAGTGAATTTGGTGTCGACGAAATGGTGCAGGCCACTGATTCCTCCAGACAGTGCCACGAAACGGATCCTCTCACCACAGGCACTGTTTTGTTGTGCAGTTTGGAGAAATCAGTGGCCTACTACTCGCTGCCAACAATATCAAGACGTAACAAACCAAAGTGGAGAAAGATCTTATAGTAATACCCTTCCTCTTACCCTCCCTCCCTCCCTCCCTCATTCCTCCTTTTCTCCCTCTCTCTCCCTCCCTCCCTCCTTCCTTCCCTCTTTCTCTCTCTCTCTCAACTTCCCTCCCTTTCTCCTTTCCTCCCTGGTAGAAACATGTAAGGAAATAGAGTGAAGAAGTACCACCAAGTTGTTTCATTCACGTCAAAGATCCGAGAAGTAAAAGTCAAATGCTAAAAGCGAGAAGTATAGAAAAATATATTTCTATGAAGTGAAAGAAGATTTGAATAAAAATGGTGTGGCCGTTCTAAAAAGGTGCAAAGACGTGAATGGAATCGAATGACTTTAAGGCTTCCACAACACTTTTTCCATTTGTTGGCTGCTCTCAGGAAGGTATATATATGTACAGCCACAATCAGATATCCACCGACACTTCTTTCCTTCCATCGTAGTAAATATCTTGGTAAATAAAGAACAACTCGTGTATGACTTTGCAGTTAATGTATAGGAATAAATCTCATAGGTATATAAATATAGACAGAAAATAAATAGGACATATATTATTCCATATCTATTTAAGTAACCTCACTTGAGACCTTTAACTTCTTTTCAGTAGTCCCTAATTGTATCTTAATATTTTTTTTCTCTTATCTTTCTTCGACTATCCCTTTATTCCATGTACATCATTCAGAGTTTGATGACTGCTGTCCCTCTCCTTCCTCCTTCTCTTCCAACAAACACACATAGATAGCGAGAGAGAGAGAGAGAGAGAGAGAGAGAGAGAGAGAGAGAGAGAGAGAGAGAGAGAGAGAGAGAGAAGAGAGAAGCAGTGAGAAAGGTAAGGATGGATATAGAAAGAAGAGGAATGTAGAGGGAACTAGAGACAAGGAGGAGACTGTTGGGAAACAATCTGGGTAATTAGAAAAGTTGAAATAAGTGAAAACTAGGTGGCTGGTACCG
>JAWZYT010003082.1:0-102500 GCA_034508575.1 Petrolisthes manimaculis | reverse complement strand
ATGGGTAATATGAGAGATTCTGAATTTTAACCCCGTCACATTATTGAAATTTTGACCTTGACTGAGTGACCCCGAAGCGAAGACATTTATTTTATTGTTATTCTTTTATTGGGGAGAGAGATGGTATGGTATCTTTTTTTTTTTTTTTTTTTTTTTTTTTATTGAGGAGAGAGATGGTATGGTATCTTTTTTTTTTTTTTTTTTTTTTTTTATTGAGGAGAGAAAAGTTACGGTATCTGTAAAATCATTCATCTAGTCTTTTATCTCCTGAATCTATTCCTCTTTAATCAAGCTGTAAAATAAAGTGTATAATTTCAACGTGTTGGCTTATGTTGCAAATACCACAACTATTCTGCTAAATCATCTATAGACCTATTTATGTATGTATCTATGTATAACCTGACCTTTCTGTTATTGGTTTTGGTGTTGGTGTTGTTATTCCAGCTGGCACGGCTCTTTTCGTAAACCTGACCTTTCTGTTATTGGTTTTGGTGTTGGTGTTGTTATTCCAGCTGGCACGGCTCTTCTCGTACACGTGGTCGCTGGGGGCTGTGTTGTGCAAGACGCTGTACTACTTGCAGGCTCTCTCAGCGATCTGCTCAGTCCTTACCCTCACCACCATGAGTATCGAGAGGTAAGCCGAGGAATACACTCACTCACTCACACACACACACACACACACACACACACACACACACACACACACACACACACACACACAAACACACACACACTCACTCTCTCACTCACTCACTCACTCACACACACATACACACACACACACACACATAACACACACACACACACACACACACACACACAGTTGATTTAGGGTATATTCATCTAATTAATAACAAATATGCCTGACTTTTAACTTCTCCCTTCATGTTTTACGTCAGCTACTCTCAGTGTCAAGTCACCAGGAAAATAAAATAATAAAAAGTCAGTCAGCAACCTCGAGGCTTGAGTAAACTTAGAGAATTTTAAACCAGTAGAGTTTTTATTAATTGTTTATATATTTATTTTTTATCTTTATAGACTCCTCTTCATTTTTTTTATTACTATGACCATAAAAATAAATAGATAAATAAATAAATAAAGTAAACAAACTCATGGTACGAATTTTTTGTCCACCGTCTCGTTGCATTACAGTGTTGGTAAATATGGAGTAGCTGATTCCTCCAGTCTACTCCAGCCAACTGTACACCATAATAATAATAATATTATATGATAATCTAATCCTGTTTCCTGGCATACTTTGGAGGAATCAAGGCACTTCTGTATATTGTACCAAAAGAATTGAAGACTTAAGAGGTCACTATTATATTTGTTTCTTAAGCTGGTAAAATAATGTTCTAGATATGTAAATATAGTGTAATAGTGAATTTTAAGTCGATGGCACCCACTTAAAAATATTCAGTACTGTAAACCCTCGATATACAATGAATAAACACGTGTGTCCACCTCTCCATTTTACACTCAGCATATCTGTCACTGAAGGCCACCAAATGTTTTCCAAAATGTGTGTTATTTATTACCCACCATTACTAAGGGATTTAATGAGCGTATGTGTAAAGGATAGGCTTAAACTTATGTCAAAAGGATAAATAAAAGGATAAATAAACTTGCAATTGATAAAAGCTCTATTTGAAACTTACAATTGATAAAAAGGTCTATTATTTTGAAACTTGCAATTGATAAAAGGTCTATTTGAAACTTACAATTGATAAAAAGGTCTATTATTTTGAAACTTGCAATTGATAAAAGGTCTATTTGAAACTTACAATTGATAAAAAGGTCTATTATTTTGAAACTTGCAATTGATAAAAGGTCTATTTGAAACTTACAATTGATAAAAAGGTCTATTATTTTGAAACTTGCAATTGATAAAAGGTGTATTTGAAACTTGCACAGGCTTAATTAAACTTAATCATCTTATAGGACTAAACTCTATTCATCTTTTGTCAATTGTCATATAATATTATAGTGTACTGAGCTTCATTGTTTACAGGTTCTATGCCATCGTGTACCCCATGCGTGCCCAGTATCGTTGTACCATCTCACAGGCCAAGAGGTTGTGTGCTGGGGTGTGGGTTTTGTCTCTCGTCCTCGCATCACCTACGCTCTTACTCCAGGTATTTTATGGTGTAACTAAATAAGGGTATTATATTATTTCATTATATTTATTTATTTATATGCTTGGGTTTTTTACTCTGTATTTCAGGGGGGGGGGGTTGTTGTTGTTATAGATTCACTCACTCCTTTCCTCACTCATTCCTTCCTTACTCACTCACTCCTTCCTTACTCACTCACTCACTCCTTCCCTCACTCACTCACTCCTTCCTTCCTTCCTTCCTTCCTTCCTCACTCACTCACTCCTTCCCTCACTCACTCACTCCTCATTCCTCCCTCCCTTCCTTCCTTCCTTCCTCACTCACTCACTCACTCATTCACTCACTCATTCCTCCCTTCCTTCGTTCCTTCCTTTCTCTCTCCCTTCCTCCCTCCCTTACTCCTTCCTTCCTTCCCTCACTAACTCTCTCCCTTCCTTCCTTCCCTCCTTCCTCCCTCCTTCCTCACTCTCTCCCTTCCTTCCTCACTCCCTCCCTCCCTTACTCCTTCCTTCCATCCCTCACTAACTCTCTCCCTTCCTTCCTCTCTCCCTCCCTTCCTCACTGCACTCCTTCCTTGCCACAGGTACACATGGAGGTCGGTGAGAAGATGCCCGCTTACTGGTGCGTGAGGGACTGGGAGAGGGAACAGTTGTGGCAATGTTACGAAACCTTCATGCTGGTATTGGTATTGCTGGTGCCTGCCTCTGTGATGGCCATTGCTTACACCGCCATCTGTGCTGCCGTCATCACCACAGTCTCACAGCGGAGGGCCATCACAGGAAAAGGACAGATGTGAGTTTTTTTTTTTTTTTTTTTTTTTTTTTTTTTTTTTTTTTTAGTGTGGTTGTTGTGATTTGTGTTTACTTCTGTTTTTGTGATTTGTGTTTACTTATTTTTGTTTGTGTGTTTGTGTGTTTGTGTGTGTGTGTGTGTGATTTATTTTATCTTTTATTAACAAGACCCAAAAGAGAAAAAGAGAGAGAGAGAGAGAGAGAGAGAGAGAGAGAATGAAAGTCGTAAATAAAGATAAAAAAACTGAACTGACTCTAGGTTGTGCACAGACTTGCATTATGGTGCTTCACTCCTGTAATTAGAATCATCACAACTTCATCAAAATTGTGGTAATATTCTCCTGCCTCATTTCCTCACTGTTCTCGCGTTTCACTCACATTTTTATATTTACGTCTCACACAGACATAATAATTAAATAAATACTCTATTGCATTGTATCCTTCCTTGTTGGTGTGGTTACTTCTTATTATTACTCTGTCCCCTTATTCCCGCACCCCCTCATTCCCCCCCCCCAAGTCTGTCCCCCACCCCCCAGCCCTTTAACACAGTATTGTTGTTGTTGTTGTTGTTGTTGTTGTTGTTGTTGTTGTTGTTGTTGTTTTCTATCCAATTATTAAAAGGAGTCACTTGTGTCTCAGGAGTAATGGGACGCTTGTGTTGGATAATCTCAACAAGGAGACCAGAGGCAGGAAGAGAGATGGCGAAGACTCAGAAGTGCGTCAGGTAAGACTCGAGAGATAAATATATATATGTTTCTTGGTTTTTATATATATCGTTGTCTCTTTTATGTAATGTTTTTTTTTTTTTTTTTTTTTTTTTTTTTATAGTTGTCTCTTTTATGTATGCAGTCTTCAATACTATAATAATAATAATAATAATATACGAGTCCCAATATCATTTTATAATAAGATAAAGTCAGAATTACCTTGGACAGAAGTTTGTTTTATATTTTTCATTTACTTATTTTATTTATATATATATTTGGTGATGAGAGGTCTGCATATAAGTCACATAAGCATAAGTGTATGTATAAGATAATGGTTAAGGACCCTGTGATCGTGTTTGAAAATTGGAGACTTCTGAAGCCTCCAATTTTCATACACGATCACAGGGTCCTTAAGAGAGAAGGCTGCTGAATACGGTAAGAAAAATAAAGTATATATATATTGGTTGTGTCATGGCTTGTGAGAATAGGTGGAAAATTCAGTGATTAGTTCCCAGTGTTAGGAGAATTAAGATACAGGTGATGTATGATATCACTTTGGTAGTTTATTGTATACATGGAACAAGAAATTATAATAGTACAAAGTGGAGAAAAGTGGTCTATGATGCGATGACGTGATTCTGTTCGCCAGCAGTGAAAAGGATTAAGAAGGATTAACTTAGTAGCGAGTGTTGCAGAGGATATAATTATGAACACTACTGTCATATTTATTTCTTGTAAACGTGAATATAAACGGGGGAAAGATAGTACAGAGAAAGGGAGAGTTATTGTGAAACGTACACATAGCACTTTATACATACATAGAACATTGTTGTTGTTGTGTGTTTTTCTCGATAAACACATTACTCGTCATCTCTGCATTATTTTTCATTGCTATGGATGTCAATATTTGTTTGTAGTTGTTTCTGTATTGTTGTTGTTGTTATAGGGTATCAGTGTCGGTGGTGGTAACACTGTGATGGTCGTGATAATAATATTGTGGTTGTTGTTGTGGTTGTTGTTGTTGTTGTTATCAGTGCTGGTGTTGGTAGCACTGTGATAGTCGTGGTATAAATAAAGACCTATTATTATTGTTATTGTTATTGTTACAGGTGGTGTCAATGTTGGTAGTGGTGGTGGTGGTAACCTTTTGATATTCGTGGTGTAAATAAACACTTATTATTATTATTGGTGGTGTAAATAAACACTTATTATTATTATTGGTGGTGTAAATAAACACTTATTATTATTATTGGTGGTGTAAATAAACACTTATTATTATTATTGGTGGTGTAAATAAACACTTATTATTATTATTGGTGGTGTAAATAAACACTTATTATTATTATTGGTGGTGTAAATAAACACTAATTATTATTGTTATTGTTGTTATTGTTACAGGTGGTGTCAATGTTGGTAGTGGTGGTGGTACTGTTCGTGTTGTGTTGGTCTCCCATCCTGATTCTCAACGTACTCAAGGCCTACGGTATACTGCCTGCCTTCTCCCAGACCATCAAACACGTGGCCACAGCTGCTGACCTCCTCTCCTACTGCAACAGGTGGGTGGGTCGGTAGGGAAGGGGATTTGAGGGTGTGTGGGTTTTGATTTTGCGGTGTCATTTTTTTTTTTTTTTTTTTTTTTTTTTTGGGGGGGGGGCATTCGTTTTCTCATTTTTATTTTGGGAGTGAGTGGGTGTGTCGGTGGGTTTGGGGGTGTGAGTTTTGATTTTTTTTTTTTTTTTTGAGGGGGGACCTTTCGTTTCTCATTTTTATTTTGGAGTTTTTTTTTTTTTTTTTTTCCTAGATTTCTTTTTCTTTTCTTTTTTGTGGTGGTGTTAGTTTTTGGTCTGTTTTTTCTTGATGGTATCCCCTTTTATACACACTTCTTCCCTTTCTTCCCTCATCTTTCTTCCCTTTCTTTCTACATCTTTCATACCCCTTCTTCCTACATACTTCTACCCTCTTCTTCCAATAACTTTCTTACCCTTTCTTTCTACACATTTCATACCCCTTCTTTCTACATCTTTCATACCCCTTTCTTCCTACATCTTTCATATCCCTTCTTTCATACCCTTTCTTCGTACATTTTTCTTATCCCCTTCTTCCTCCTCCTTCCAACATCTTTCTTCCCCCTTTCTTCCTACATCTTTCATATCCCTTTCTTCCTCCTCCTTCCTCCTCCTTCCAACATCTTTCTTCCCCCTTTCTTCCTACATCTTTCATATCCCTTTCTTCCTCCTCCTTCCTCCTCCTTCCAACATATTTCTTCCTCCTCCTTCTTCCTCCTTCCAACATCTTTCTTCCTCCTCCTTCCTCCTACATCTTTCTTACCCTCTTCTTCCCTCTTACAGCTGCATCAATCCCATCGTGTACGGCTTCATGTCCAGGAATTTTCGTGAGAGTTTCAAGCAGGTGTGTTGTGGTCAGCGCCGGCCCCGTCACCACCATCCCAGTAGCGTCACTAGGCAACCCTCTCTCTCACTCACTCGCATCTCCGTTACTCGCATCTCTGTCCTTCGCTACAACACAGACTCCAGGTATGTGGTGTGTGTGTGTGTGTGTGTGTGTGTGTGTGTGTGTGGAGAGATACTGTACGGCCATTGTGTGTGTGTGTGTGTGTGTGTGTGTGTGTGTGTGTGTGTGTGTGAAGATAAACGAGTACATTCGCGTGTATGTGTATGAAAAGATAATATATAATCGTGTGTGTGTGTGTGTGTGTGTGTGTGTGAGTGTGTGTGTGTGTGTGTGTGTGTGTGTAGATTGGATAGGTACTGTAAAGCCGGCAATATCAAATATCTATCTATCTATCTATCTATCTATCTATCTATCTATCTATCTATCTATCTATCTATCTATCTATCTATCTATCTATCTATCTATCTATCTATCTATCTATCTATCTATCTATCTATCTATCTATCTATCTATCTATCTATCTATCTATTTGACATGATCCCGGCAGCATCTCAGATTTCCCAGTAGTCGTAACCCAGAGCAACAGAGCCTTGATATGCAAATACTCGTAAATGAACTACACACACACACACACACACACACACACACAGAGCTTGATGAGGATTTGGCGTGGATTACAAGGTACTCCAGAGTGGCTGTACCGAAGTCATACTTGATAATATAATATAATCATTATTCTCTCCACTTCATTTACCTCCGTTTATTATTAAAGGGGGTGCGGGAGTTGGGGACAGACTTGAGGGGGGATTTTGGGGGGTGCCGGAGTAGGGGACAGGCTCGAAAACACTCCCCAGGTTATAACGATGAAACTCATGTAATTTTTTTCATTCTAGGACAAAGGATCATGGCGTGCATAGAAGACACACACACAGACAGACAGAATTTCGGCTTTATATATATATATATATATATATATATATATATATATATATATATATATATATATATATATATATATATATATATATATATATATATATATATATATATATATATATAGTTCTAATCATTAGTTATTATAGTTTTATTAGAAACTTAATTTAGTATTTATGTAACTGTTCAGTTTAATAGTAATTAATCATTTTCAGCCGAATTTGGAAATCCCGAGGCATCAGCAGCCGACACTCATACCCACTCAGTTACGCATACAAGTGAGTTTATTTGTTTACCTTTGTTTATGTTTGTTTGTTTGTTTGTTCATGTTTTTGTTTATGTTTGTTTATGTTTGTTTGTTTGTTTGTTTGTTGATGTTTGATTGTTTGTGTGTTTATGTTTGTTTATGTTTGTTTATGTTTGTTTATGTTTGTTTGTTTATGTTTGTTTGTTTGTGTGTTTATATTTTTTCTTTTGGCTTGTTTTTATGTCTACTTTCACACACACACACACACACACACACACACACACACCTATATAGAAGGAGCATGTTTCGTGGCATAGTCAGGAGGAATCAAAAGCCTTCAAATAATTCTCCTACATGGTCACAAGGTACTTATTAAAGATGGTAATTCGCTTTGGTTACATTGGAGTGCCTTGATTCCTCCAAAGTATGCCAGGAAACCGAACCAGGAGAACAAAAATAGTGGTGTTCTGTTGCTTGGAATTGTTTGGAGGATTCAGTTGCTCCAGATTCTTGAGGTCCGCGAAGTTAGTCCTCTGTACAGCTAGAGCAATAAAAACAGATCCCGTATGTGTACCATTATTTTACAGGATTTCTCTTGTTATTTTACAGGATTCCTCTTGTTATTTTACAGGATTTCTCTTATTATTTAACAGGATTCCTCTTGTTATTTTACAGGGTTCCTCTTGTTATTTTACAGGATTTCTCTTGTTATTTTACAGGATTCCTCTTGTTATTTTACAGGATTTCTCTTGTTATTTTACAGGATTTCTCTTGTTATTTTACAGGATTCCTCTTGTTATTTTACAGGATTTCTCTTGTTATTTTACAGGATTCCTCTTGTTATTTTACAGGATTTATCTTGTTATTTTACAGGATTCCTCTTGTTATTACGTATGTTGTTGATTAAGTGACATAAAAACTGTATGGTTCAGGATGGAACCATCTAGACATAATTTATCGGCAATGAGATGGACGAGAATTAATGTTGCCGGCTGTACATCTTTTATTATGATATGTTGTGTAATGTAATGTTGTGATTTACTACGTGTTTGTGGTATTTATTTTTTTTATGTTGTCCAATGTGGTGTTGTGATTTGCTATACGTGTTTGTCGTGATTCTGTTATTTTTTTTTTTTTTTACTGTTCCGTTATGCAGAGTTCTCAATCAATCGTTCCTGTAATGTGTTTTTGTCAGAATGTTTATATTAGTTTTGTAAGAGACGTTGTATTTATCTATTTATTTATTTATTATTTATTTATTTATTTATTTATTCATTTATTTATTTATTTATTTATTTATTTATTTATGGTGTTGTTGTCAAATGAGGCAGTGTGTGTGTGTGTGTGTGTGTGTGTGTGTGTGTGTGTGTGTGTGTGTGTGTGTGTGTGTGGGCAAAACTGTTATTTATAGTGTGTCTTGAGAACGTTTAATGTGTGTGTGTGTATGTGTGTGTGTTGTTAGCACGTTATTGGAGTGTGTGTGTGTGTGTGTATGTGTTCAGAGGTTTTTCAGTGTAATGAGAAAACATTTATACTTGCTTGGATGATGTTCATGTTCTAATAATAATAATAATAATAATAATAATAATGATAATGATAATGATAATAATAATAATAATAATAATAATAATAATAATAATAATAATAATAATAATAATAATAATAATAATAATAATAATAATAATAATAATAATAATAATAATAATAACAGTATTAACAGTTATAACAGTAATAGTAGCAGTAGTTATAGTAGTAATAGTAGTAAAGGTAGCAATAGTTGTAGTAGTAATGATAGCAGTAGTTATAACAGTAATAGTAGTAGTAGTTATAACAGTAATAGTAGCAGTAGTTATAGTAGTAAAAGTAGTAATAGTAGCAGTAGTTATAGTAGTAATAGTAGTAAAGGTAGCAATAGTTGTAGTAGTAATAGTAGCAGTAGTTATAGTAGTAATAGTAGTAAGGGTAGCAGTAGTTGTAGTAGTAATGATAGCAGTAGTTATAACAGTAATAGTAGTAGTAGTTATAGTAGTAATAGTAGTAAAGGTAACAATAGTTGTAGTAGTAATGATAGCAGTAGTAATGGTAGTAATAATATCCATGTTGTTTTCTGTTGTGTTTACAGTGCTGGTCGGGGTTCTACTGGTGAGGGTTCCAACACGATCAAAACAACACCTTCGTAGTGCTGTTGAAGAAGTAAATAATGAAGGCAAGGTTTTAACTCTACGTCGTCGTCATCTCTCCACGTCTTCAAATTAGTCTCTCATCCATTTTATTTTCGTCGTCGTCGTCGTTTCTCCACGTCTTCAAATTAGTCTCTCATCCATTTTCTTTTCGTCGTCGTCGTTATTTTTCCACGTCTTCAAATTTGTCTCTCATCCATTTTTTATTTCGTCTCGTCCCATTTTCTTTTCTCGTCACCCTTCGCTCCGCTACACTTCAGCCAACACCACTTCATCACCCTACACTTCGTCCAATTCCACTTCTGTCAACACCACTTAGTCCAATTCCACTTCTGTCAACACCACTTCGTCCAATTCCACTTCTGTCAACATCACTTCGTCTCAACATCACTTCATCTCAACACCACTTCATCACACTCCACTTCATCACACGCCACTTCATCTGACTTCCACTTGAACTTGTTGGTGTGGCCTGTTGCTTGGTATTGCTTGGAGGAATAATTTACTCCTGATTTACCAACACTCGTGTATCCTCCTCTTCATTAACCCAAACCTGACAATCAAATCCTAATGTTGTCATTTTCTTCAAGACAGTCAGTCAGTCATAATAGATAGATAAATAGATGGTATAAATATATTCATTAGTCTATTTTTTTATGTATATATATATATTACAAGAAGCATTGAAAGTATATTATTATCATCTTTCTATAGGTTCATGATAATTATAAAAAATGGGCGCATTTACTGTATGTATATATTTTGAATAGTTTGGAATATTTTTCTATTATATCATTCTAGTCTAGTCCCTTACTTATTCCTACCTCAAAGGTCTGGTATATCTTGTGGAAGGAAAATTATTATGTATCATATTTAGCTTTCATATAAATACAGTGATTGATTTTTCGTATGTAAACAAAAATCTTCAACTGTCCCTCTATTTCCTTTCTATTTCCTCCTACTGTTGTCTCACCTCTCTATCACCTTCTCCTGGCGCTATATGACCTCTCTGTTGTGGCGCCTAATATCCTGTTTCTTGGTGGTCCTGTTGGGGTAATTAAGGGGGTGCGGGAGTAGGGGACAGGCTGGGTGGGGGGGGGGGCGGGAATACGAAGACAGGCTTGGGGTGTGTAGAAAGCATGTCCCCATACTCCCACACACCCCAAGACCTCCCCAACCTGTCCCCCTACTCCCACACCCTCCAAAACCTCCCGCCCCACCACCAAGCCTGTCCCCCTATTCCCGCACCCCCTTACGTTGCTCCAGATTTACGAGTGAAGTTGTTTGATGGTATAGTTTGGAGGAATCAGCTGACACCTTCCATTTCACACACAAAAAAAAATAAAAAAAAAATCCCCCTTTCAGTCTGGTTCAGATTTGATTACATGAAATAAAACATATGTGGGTTATATATATATATATATATTATAAAATAAATATAGTGTTCCAATGGGTGGTTTATATATTGTAAGCTTAAGAATACAACAAATATATGTGTGTGTGTGTGTGTGTATGTGTGTGTGTGTGTGTGTGTGTGTGTTCACTATATTTTTAAATCCCATAGCTACAGTAATAATGTTTCTATGTAAAGTATATAGATTAGATGATGATTAACTAAATGTATAATGATTGTATATTGTATAATGTATAATGTGTGTAATTCTGTTGATGTAATTCCAATTCATATCAAACACAGACCAATTAATAAAGGTATGAAAAATTAATCCCTTAATATTAATATTATTATTATCACTATTATTATTATTATTATTATAATTATCACTATTATTATTATTATTATTATTATTATCACTATTATTATTATTATTATTATTATTATCACAAATAGTATTAGTAGTAGTAGTAGTCTATTATTATTATTATTATTATCATTAGTAGTAGTAGTAGTAGTAGTAGTCTATTATTATTATTATTATTATTATTAGTAGTAGTAGTAGTAGTAGTAGTAGTAGTAGTAGTAGTAGTAGTAGTAGTCTCTTATTATTATTATTCCCCTGCATGTGAACCAGTCTATATGTATAAACAATTTAACCCTGCTGAGAGTTAGACGCATGACAAACCAGCCAGCAGAGTTATATTTTAGTTGTCAGGCACCACACATACGCCAGCCTGTTATCAGATCCGGAAAATACGCTAGAAAAATGTATTGGTTAAGTAGGGTTGTGTATATATTGTCCAATAGTGAAGTGAGTCTGAAAATTCTTTCCTTTTTTATCTTCCCAAGACAGATTATCTCTATATATTTGGTTAAATTGTAGCCTCAGGAATGGTCATGATATATGAATGAATATATGATACGTAAATGTGTAGGACCTATCGTTTACCCTTGTGACTGGACTGGCCTGATGACTGATGGCCTGAGGTAACCACACACATTCAAACGACCTGAACCTGACCGGAGCCGGACCCAAAAAATCTATCAGCGATAGATTCCAGTCATTCCACGGCGACGGTCGAGGCTGTCTGCGCAGGCGCCTGTTCATTCCGATTTTCTCCCCATACACTACGTTTTGTCTGACCGGCGGGCCAGCTAATGCGGGCTGCAGGACAGGCTGGCCCAGGCCTGTGTTGGTATGCACCCCTCCACATGTTAAAATAAAGAAAATAAAAAAAGTACACACCGCGGACATCCTTAAATCATGTTTATATTCCATAGTTATTTCACGACTTGGTAGATTAAGCTACACAAGACATTTGCAGCCAGCTGATGGCCGTACAACATATAGGTGGCAACGTTTTGATATAAGACATGCTTAAAAATCTTAACGAGTTTGTACTCCAACCTTGCACTTAGCCAGTCTTCTCTGAACTTGAGTATAAGAAAGTCCTTTGTCTAGCTAATCAGGTACTGTACGTCACTCTGATAGCTGTTGGTTTTATCAATTCTTTACTCCGTTTGTTTCCCATTTAACTATAATCGTCTTTTATCAGTCATGCTAACAAAAAGAAAACGAAGCTATTTTAGGGGTAGCTCTGATACTTTTTAAGGCATTTGATGATGTTTGGGGCTTGTACAACTTTATTGGTAAATAAAGAACTTAAAAAATAAAACTTCACCAGTATGATTCAGTATCAATAATTATGTATTAGCGTCATATGCGATTTGTGGTTGTCACACAAGGATGACATGAATCGTCCTTTGAAATCTGTGCAGAAAAGCTTCACCAGCAAAACATCATCTCTCTTTTTAATATTATATATTTATTTTTAAATATATATATATATATATATATATATATATATATATATTGTTAATTATTATTTTTTCTTTTATTATTATTTTTTTTTATTAATTTTTATTAAATTTTTTTCGTCGTCGTCGTCGTCGCCGCCGTCGCCGCCACCGCCGTCGCCACCGTCGCCGCCGTCGTTTTTTAATAAGTATTTTTTTTAATAATATATATTTATTTTTAAATATATATATATATATTTTTGTTAATTAATTTTTTTTGTAATAATTAACTTTTTTTTTTTTTTTTTATTTTTTTTTTTTTATTAATTTTTTTTCGTCGTCGTCGTCGTCGTCGTCGCCGCCCCGCCGCCGCCCCGCCGCCGCCGCTGCTGCCCCCGCCGCCGTCGTTTTTTAATAATTAGTTTTTTTTATTTTGTTTTTAACGTCAGGTTATACATTAATAGTTAATATCACAACACTATAATAGCCTTGGCTTTACAGTTTTTGTGTGTACAGTATTAATATTCTACAGGACATGGGTACGTGTCGCGGTGTGCGAGGAAGGTGATAAAATTCACTTCGTTGATTTGTCAATTTCTGTCGTATATTTTTCTATATTACTTTCTTAACATACATATGAAATGTAGTAGAAAGACCCCTGTCTCTCTGGGTACACCCATATGCTGAACACGCCAGCATTATCTTAAACAATGGCAAAGAATGTTGGTGAAATTGATGGTCCGACGTGATGAGCTGAGGTTTGTTTTGAGTCAATGGGGGGTAGGGAGGACAGCCGACCAATAGAAAATTGGCTTCACCTCTGTGACGTCATGCCGCCTCCTCTTAGATTATACCTCCATGATTCTTACACAGTTTATAAAGCATTTCTTGACCAGCCAGTAGTGGACTTGGAGTTGGCAACTGTGTTAGAGAGATCACTGCTCCTGAGTCCTCACACGTCATACAATAGTGCACCACATAGTTTATTAATAATGATTAATGCTGATCTATAATAATGCTTATAATATGATAAAACTAAAATTCCTTACGTTTTGTCTCAGATAACAGTGGATAATTATCAAGTACACGTATCAATATCCAAGCGCCATCATCTCTATGACGTACTTCCTTAATGTTTAATTAACAAAATTTTCCTTATCTTAATGTAACCATCATGGAACGGATTTCTCTCGCTAATGCCAGTGCTATTGTTCAACAGTTGACTTATTAGAATAATTGTATTTAGGCTATCATTTTAAAAAATCAACATAATATATATAAAACTAGCAGAGGATTTATGGATTGACAACCTATAAAGCCTCCTGACCATTGTGATATTATTGGAACCCGCGAGAAACATCTGGCAACGTTCCACTCTCCCTGTTACGTTTTCTAGTCTCGTTCACCAGGGTTTATGGCGTCTCAATCCTCTCCTGAGTCTCATGATGCTGTGATTTTGCTGGATTTCAGTTCTCCATACAAATAAAAATATTGAATATATTAGTTACTTTGGAAATATAATTCTCGTTTCTATATCTTAAGTATCGAAAAGAACATTAACTGACAACAAATTTATTGCCAATGCCAAAGTCAAGCAATCCATTCGAAGATATTTCAACGTTTGCTGTACACACATTCTTTATTGCATGCAACCCTTGGTCTATTATATTCCATTAACGATACCATGCAACATCATTACACACTACGCCTCGAACGGATTACTAAAACATAAAATTCGGGGTCATATAGGGCTGTAAATCACGTCATGTGTGATTTTAGGACATGTGCGTCGTCCTCTGACAGCCATAACTAAATGCGTACAAGACCCTGTCCTCAGTGATGCCAACTTAGCAGATTTTCCGTTAGATCTATCTTATTTGCACATTATGTAGTCCCCCCAAAAATCAAAATTACAAAAGTAACTAGCGAAATTTCTAGAGACAATATTGATGGATAGATTTAAGAGCTGTACAGTCACGAGCCTAATAAGTATCCAGGTGTGCTTCGAATATCTAGACACAGTAAATGAATACACAATAAGATCTCCATTGGAATTAGTTTGTTGGTGAATTGGAGTGTTCAAAGCTTCAACCAAAACTGTATACTTATTAGTGCTCGTAATTGTACCTAAAATTATAGATGGATAAATTTAAGAGCTGTACACGTGATAATATTCGAACTCAGGTTCTATAGCAAGTGCACTGTAGTGACTGTACTGGGTTGGGGAACTGAACAATACCAGGCGATTCTAAGCTTTCTGATCCTCACACTGGTCAGAAATTATGTATAACAACAAGTGTACAGTTGAGCAAGTAGAAAGTGCAAGTAAACTATAAACTATGAGTGTCCACGTCTGGCTAACACTAATCATACAAAATTTCATTCCGTCACGTTCCACTTTACATTGGCTGTGGAGTCTTAATTGATTCATTGATAAGAAAACCAAGATTTATTACATAGAACTGAAAGATTTTGCCATATACACTCATATTTTTCTTGCACTCTCTACGTGCTCAACTGTACCTAAAATATAGCGAGTTTTTCAGACTAACTTATTAGCGCTTTTAGAGAAGAATGTTTTGAGTTTGTAACATTGAGCCTGGCCTTGAGTTATCCAAACATGGATCCCCGTATGTGTGCTGAGTGAGGAGTAGAAGGCCAACACATATGTATTTTCTAACCACCTGATAGCCTTACTAGCGTCGTATCTAGCCTGAGGTGAGTCCATAGTACCTTTGTGTATGTTAGAGTAGTGTGTATGTAATGGAATAGTGAAGGCAAGAGCCGTGTGTGTGTGTATGTGTGTACGGTTTAGGGTGGTGTCTCAAAAATGGCGAGCTCAAAGAAAGAAGAATTATCCGCCCTGATTGTGAAGAGACTCATCAATACCTATCCTACATCAACTAAAATTATAATATACCTATAATTCTAACTCCAGGGTGTGTGCAATAGTGGACAGATGAACCAGAGTGTGTAAATTGCACCGTAAATGTCGATAAAAGGTGTACCTAATAGTTAAAGTCTAAGGAGGCGTATGGCAGCTACAACATTGAATTGAGCTTGTGAGGCATAGTAGGCAATGACTCACGTCCTTCTTGCCTGCCCCCCGGTCCCTCCCAGTTGCCCCACCTCCTTTGCCTTCCCACACACACACACAGTCACACATACAGCCTTATATTATACCATTTTCATCTCCTGAGTGACGTAGATAGTGCATCGGTAGCCATTATCCACATTGGGTGACATTGCTGTTTGCTTTTTGTGAGTATTTTTTACCTACGTGTGTGATGGATGGTGTGTATGTATGTGTGTTATAATGGTGAAGGCGTAGGTAGGTAGGGTGGTGGGCGAGGTGGTGGTGGTTCCCGTGACTCATCCCTGTGGAGTATCGTCATCATGGCTGGACATTTACTTACGTAGCACCTGCCCCATTTAGTTAACTTAGTACTTACATACCGGTACATAAAACCAGCCTCACTTACTTAATTATGCAGCATCAACCTCATATACTTAATGTTACACAAAACCAGCCTCCCTTATGAAGCTCCAGCCTCACTTACTTATGCAGCATCAATCTCACTTATTTATTACTTATGCAGCATCAACCTCACTTATTTATTACTTATGCAGCATCAACCTCACTTCCTTACTGAAGCAGCACCAGCCTCACTCGCTCACTTTACCCAGCACCAGCCTCACTTATATACTTACTTACCCAGTATCAGCACTTGTTCATTTTTTAATGGGGCATCACCAGCTCTTATTTTTAATATTTTAATCAAACTTTTTCTATAACATGCTATGTTCATTTCTGCTTCTGGTGGTACCAAAAAATGCTAAAACACGTTTTTTTGGCCCAAAAAGTCGATTTGTGCATGCATCTGGTACTTGAGTGATGGCCGTATTCCTAAAACTCATGATTTGAGCATTAGGTCGAAAATCAAGGGGTCTGAATTTTGCCATACTTTCGCCAAGTCCTCGCTCTACGAGCGAATATTTATTTGGATATTAGTCTAACCTAACCTAAACCACAGCAGACTACCGGGATTTAACCTGGGCAAACTACCGGGATATAACCGGTGTAAACTTATCATAAAGTGACCGGAACCTAGCCGGTTGTAGTAACACTGCGCGGCCCTAGCCAAGAATGCAGTACTTCTGTAATAATGATACCGTAGTTACTATACCTTTAATTATTACCAGATAACCATACCCTGTATACTGTTCCAGAAGTTACAGTAAAAAAAGTTGAAAAAAACAAACAGTCAATAGGCCGTTCATGTTCTGAAAAGTTTTAATGGTTAAGTAAGGGCAAATGAAACAATCATCTCTAACAGACCTGATAAATGTAACCATCCAAAAGCACTTCATTTTTTTTATTACAACAAACCATAGCTAAAGCCCCTGATTCTTGGCACATTACTAAATTTTTACAAATGTACATCTATACTTATTGCTTTTTAATTATTGAAATGACCGTTGTAGATATGCAGAATTAACAAGTTTCAGGCATGCAAAAGAAGGATGCCTCCTGTAGGGTAGGTATCAGTAGTGAAAGAGTTTGGGAGGAATGTAAAATTAGTGCTGTTGTAGTTAAGGCTACAATAATTTTATTTGATCACAGAGCCATATTATTTTAATTTATCTCTCTTTTTTTTTCCAGCAGGAGACATGGAGGAGGGCCTCCTGTCATTAAAGTGGAATAACCACAAGTCAACGTTCTTCCAAGTTCTCTCTGCGCTACGACAGAAGGTGAGTGCGACTTTTTCAATGTCACCTAACCTGTTCATGGAGGGACCAGTATCATATTGGAAGAAAAGTTGTTGTAGAACATTTCAGAAAGCCTGTTGTCATCGATTAAGCTTAGACCATACTAAATGTGCTGGGTTATACCTTACTATAATTTTGGCTGTTTTGAGGCTTTAATTAGTGAAAACTTGTACCTCCAATAGCATTTGACACACTGTCAGTCTTGGGAGGGGGTATCAATCCTGACATTAATCCCCCTCCTCCCACCCTACATGCCAAGTGACTAAAGTTTTGGAGTGTGATGGAGAGTTAATCTCACTTCTATTATGTCTCAGATTGTAAACACATTCACTGTTGCTCTCCTGCCAAAACTATATTGCCATTAATGTTACTGATGTCTGATTGTATTTTTTTCTCATTTTCTTTCTTGCCTGACATAATGCCATTATCTTTAATTTTATAGATACGTGGTTTATGTTTCTTTCAGAATTGTATTATATAGCTTTTTCTACTGTCATGAATAAATAAAAACTAAGTTTATACATATATTTGGTATATATAATTATAATTATATATAAAATTCTTTAAGAAGTAAATATTTGACAGGATATGCATACCGGTACATCATATTCTGGTGTGTAAAATTCAAGCTTTCCAAATCTATAATAAAATTTGCCTTGGTTAAACTTGAAAAACGCCCACATAACTACAGAGTATTTATTTTAAGGTTGAGGCTGAGGCACCTCTGGAGTATAGCAGTGTGGAGGGGTTAAGCAAGGTGTTTCATCATTAAACTATATATTCCTTAAAAAAAAAAACTAAACACAACTGATAGTTTTATGATCCCCTTCAATCTGGGCAATTTTAGAATATGCTGTAGACTGAAAATCATAAGTACAGTATTTATGCTTTTCTCTGTTCTCTTCCATTTCAGCAAACATTTACTGATGTGACATTGTCATGTGAGGATCGTCTGTACCCAGCCCACAAGTTTGTGCTATCTGCCTGTAGTGAGTACTTCAGTAATTTGTTTGGCTCCATCGTTGGCAACTTGGTGGTGGTTCTCAAAGATGTACGCCGAACAGACCTCGAGTACCTGCTGGACTATATGTATTTGGGGCAAGTGGATGTGGCTCAGTCAGAGTTGTCCAGCCTTATCAAGACCGCTGAGTGCCTTAGGATCAAGGGTCTGGCTATACCCGATGACGAGCCCCACAAGACCAAAGCGAGGTCGTCTGAAGAGCACCGGGAAGGTAGCCCTCCAGCCAAGAAGAAGAGACATTTACCAGCAGATGATGATAGAGGTTCCGGTTCTAGTTTAAGTGGAGCAAGTAGCAGCTCGGCCCAGGTCATGACAAGGATCCACTTAGACCCACTTCCCCCACCCCAAGAGCTGAATTCTTTAGTGCAGCGGCTGAGGCAACCCAGTCCTCACACACCACAAACCACCCCCACCACACCTCAGACCTCAACCCCACAGCCCACCAGTAAACCTCATCCTGCCCCCTTAACCATACCTCACACAACCATAACAAGCCAAGAATCGACCTCCAGCGGCAGTCCCACAGTCTCTGCGCCACCTCTCCCTGTGATCAAGCAGGAGGCAGTAGACCCCTCGGATGCCCCGGATGTGTTTGAGAGCTTCGAGGATGGGGACACTAAGCCAGATGTGTCAGATGGGGTTGTAGCAGGACCATCAGGGCTTCAAGGGGTGAGTGAACTAGACTTTTTATGTACAGTGTTGAAAGCAAGTGTCAGTGTTTGAGATGTCAGAAGATTATAGTGATGACCAATGCTATCATATCAGGGAAAGTCAGTTTTATATTTACATGTATAAAATTGAAGCCATTCATTACATTCTTTTAAGGTACAATACTTTTTGCATGCACTTGTCAAACCCCAAATACAGTATTATATTAAATAACATTGCTATATAACACAAACTCTATTGAATCCCATCAGCCAAATGAAATAAGGAAGTTTGAAATAATAAACTGGATTCTTACCTAGTCATATTTTAAAGTAAATACTAAGTTTTGGTGAGTGATAAAAAATGCTAGCCTGAGGTCACCCTTCTGTCCTCCCTACAGGCTTCAGACACGTGGGATGGAGAAAGTGACATGGGAGGCTTTGCTGGAGGAGGAGGAGGAACAGGAAGTAGTGGTGGTGGTGGAGGTGTAGGAGAAGGGTACACGGAGGCAGGTCTGGATGAGCCTGGAGACGCGGAGGTACAAGGGGTGAGTGTTGCTTCTTGTTTTGTCCCACTTTTTGAAAGACACCTTGGTAGTGAAGGGTTGGTTTGTGTTACCGTAATTAAATGTGGCAGATTACACGCTAATGATTTTTCCAGACTGCCAAGAACTATCTAATGTATCCTTTCTTATTTGACATAGTTGTAAGGACTTCCATTACAGTATCATACTCCTTCTATTATCATTAAACCTTTACAAAGATCAGGGTCTAGTATGGATGCACTTTCATTTTTATAGTAAATCAGGGTACAACCTGCAGCTGTGACCATAAATTTGATTAGGTGTTTGCATAGGTATGTGCTCAAACAAATGGCATTTTAGATTTTTATTGTAAGTATAAAAGTTATGGAAAGAAAGATATTGTGTAGCCTAAGTACTACAGGAATTTTACTACTGACTGTTCTTGGTGGTTGACTGTGACTAACATTTTATCTTTCCCCAGCATTGTAGAGTAAGGGGTAAAATTCCTGTAGTATTGGCCGTAACAGTCCAAGATTGCTGATGTTTATCAGTGGATAGTGAGGGTCTCTTAGGGTATGCGTCCAACTCGGCCCATTGCCAACTCGGACCATTGTGAAAAGCCATCTCGGACCACTTGAATTACCAACTCGGCCCATCATCTCGACCAACTCGGCCCACTGTGAAATGCCATCTCGGAGCATTTGAATTGCCAACTCGGCCCATCATCTCGACCAACTCGGCTCATAACACTCGGACCACTTGAATTATGCATGTAATGGAAGATGTGATTCAGATTGAGTTCATTTAAATTAAAACCTCCGACCACTTGAATGACGCTTTCAATGAAAAGAAATGGTTCAGATTTGGTTCATGACGTATCTGTTCTGAATCAATTTTTCACCAAAATGCGTGACCTTAGTCTGGGTGACGGGTCATGTCAGGGTTAGATTTTGCTTTGACTTCGAGGAGTAAGCACACCATGGAGAATAACTGTTTACTTTGTAAGAATGTAGTGCGTCCCCGACAGGTAAAAAAAAAAAAAGAAAAACTGATTTTAAGTGGCCTGATATTAGTCTCAACAACATTAAAAAAAATAAATATATATATATACATAAATTTTCCCTTCTTGGAAATTTTTTAATATAATAATTTTACAGGAAGCATTACTGTGTGAAGGGTGCAGTTCATGGCAACACAGAACCTGCGGAACTGGTATTACAAGAGAGCAATATAGAACGGCAGTGAGAACGGGACAGGATATCGACTGGTTATGTCACATGTGTAACTACCAACAGGCACAAAATATAAGTATTGAATCTCCTGAAGAAGCAGCCTCTACTATCAGTGTCTGTTCAGTGAACGAATCTGCAGATAATAATTTTCCCGAGACGCAGAACATAACTTATGAAAAAGTATGTACGTCAACACAGAGAGGCAAGCACAAGCTTGTTGACAGCCTGGGTTACTCGTATACACTTAAACGACAAACAAATGCAAGCATTCATTGGCGATGTGCGGTCCGAAATAAAAGTATGACTTGCAAAATGACCATTAAGGAGGTGGAGAATACATTCATCAGAGGACATAGTGAGCACTGTCATCCGCCAGAAGCCTGTCCTGCAATGGCAAGCAAAGTGTCAATGCAAATGGTTCACAACAAATAATTAACCTCTTAGATTATATTAAAAATACATGGATCAATTCATATATCTGGCCACCAACCGCTTGGTGTGTATTTGGAAGGAGTGTGAGAACTAATAACGATGTTGAAGGTTGGCACAACAGGCTCAATTTGAAGGCGAGGAAAGGCCAGCTAAATTTTTACCTCCTTATTAAACTCCTACATGACGAAGCAAAGTTCGTAACACTGCAGGTGCGCTTATTGTCGGATGGAAAAGTATTAAGAAGACAAAGCGCAAACTACACTAAGCATCATGGACAACTTGTTAAACTATGGGAGGAATTTAATAATGGCCAAAGATCTGCGAAAAAATTACTTAAAGCAGTTTCCCATCACGTTGCTGTCAATGCTTAATTCTTATCTTTTAGCTTTTCTTAAATATATTTTTAGCTTTACAATGTATATATTATTGCATATTTTGTTTTCTTTTTAACATTTTACCTTTTACTTTCTTAATTCACCTTTTGGTTATTTTAGCTTTTTTTTTAGATGCATCTTCTGTATTTTAGTATTTTAACTTTTATGCTTTTGATTGTATATTGACTCCTAACATTTTAACTACAAGTTTTCAGTCTTTGTATTATTTCTGTTTGGTGGGCCGACTTGGTTTCTTATGGGCCGAGTTGGTAATGGGCCGAGTTGGTTCAAATAAATAAGTATACGTTTTCAGTCTTATATTATTTCTATATGGTGGGCCGAGTTGGTACATGATGGGCCGAGTTGGTTTTGGGCCGAGTTGGCAATGGGCCGAGTTGGCAATGGGCCGAGTTGGACTACAACCGTCTCTTAGTGGTGCTTTAGTCAGTATCTTAATAGTAAGATTGTTGTCAGGAGATTCATACTTATAACTAGGATGAGATTTGACCACTACTTATGTTATGAACGAGAAGATAGATAATGTTAAACCTTTCCCTGCAGTGCTTTGAGTTAGTTCGTGCAAGCTCTATAAAGCATTTAAAGATATGCTTTGGTCTGTTTAAGTCACCTGCAGCAGTTGATGTGCATTTGAATATCAATGATGAATATGGCTGCATTGTATGAAGTGTTTATGTAGTAAACTTTGGTTTGTAATGAGAGCTGCAACTTATGTTTTGGAGAGCTGCATGCCAGTCCACTAAATTGTATAGTTAATTTTCAAACAAATTATTAAGCATCATATTAAGTATTTAATCAGTAAGATGATGTTGCAATTTATCTTAAAATCTGGCCACTCTTGGAGCTCTGTTTACGTTTCATAATTAGAAGCAACATTAGAATATTGTACATTAATACTGTCTTACAAAGGAATAGGCATCCTGTACCATAATCTATTTGCTCTACATCATATCATAATCCTGCACACTGCTAAATTTCATATGACTTGTATATGTTATCTTTAAATGATAAATTCCTCTGGTATACTTATTTAACACAGAAAGCGGGAGAGACTTGTATGCCGTTCAACCCTGTAAAGGAAAATAAGCATGTTAAACAAAATTATGATTATGTAAAAGAAGGAAACTAAAATTGAATGTCAGTATGGGTAGGGTGATAATCAGGCAGGTGTACAGGGTGAATGAGCATGTAAAGGAGAGAAACTTTAATGGAAGCATAGGGCTTATATATATACAGTATAAATATAATATACACACACCTACATTTGCATCCACTATTTAAAGAAGTTCATGAATATTAAAGCTTCTGTAGTGTCTTTGCCACTCCACTCCCCCTTTCCCAAAAGTCTGTTTGTGTCCTCCCTCTCAGTATATCTATTTGACCTACTGTTCCCCACCCAATGTAGTTAAAAGGGTTTAATGATGACTGGTGTGTATTTTTCTTAGCCACTTTCTTATGTTATCCCAGACATACCATATCAAATATAAAATGTCAACATATCTAATTATCTAATTAATGCAACCCTGCATTTCCATGGTGTCTTAAAAGAGAAGTTTGTTGATAAATACTTCATTGGTATTGAACTTATTATTGCTCTTCATGATGGCATGCTCTGTACTAAAGTAACTGGTACCTATTTTTGTCAACAAACTTCTCTGATTCATTGTTACCTAATATTGTAAGGAAAACATTGGAACCGCTGTGAAATTTGTTGAGTTTAATACTCCGAGAACTCTTTTAAGGAATTGTGAGTACATAGCCTACATCTCCATGAAAGCTGAATTATTATTGCTGATTGCTTTACTAGTTAAATAGGATTTCTTGTATTGGTAATCTGTTTTTTCATAATTATGTTGAGGGTCCAATGAATTTTCTCACATCATTAGTACCTAACTAAATTGTAGAATAATAGAAAGTGATTATTTTAGCAGTGAGGAGAATCCTGACAACACAAACCACATGCATTCTCTGTCAGCTGTTCTAAGACAATGTACAGTTGAAAAATAATCACTGGCATGTAAAGGGAAGGTTATTCTGATACAAAACTGAAAATATATACCTCTTTTAAATAAACATAAAGAATGATGTGCTGCTACTGGACAGTATGATATACAGAACCCATTACTATACTATAGCTTTATTTAATTTTGTCCTACACCCCTAAGTTGGGTAATATGGGACATGGATGTTGCCATTCAATGCTGTACAGTTACACGGGAACATAAAAGTATCAGCTACTAATATACCGGTACTGTACAGTAACTTTTGACATTCAATTGTGATAGAATTGTGTAATATGACCTTCCACTGCTTGATTACACATAATGTTCATAGAAATATCAGTAATCATCAATTTGATTTGAAGGATGATATAGTTGACAACACTGCTTACTCCCACTACTAGTTACATGAATCATGGATAGAACATATTAGATCAAGGTAAGTGCACAAATCAGGATTTTGCCTCACTGATTTTTCGAGTATGCAAGCAGTGTAACTGATGTACAGTCAGTCAAAATAATGCAGGCACACCCCGCCAGAAAGAGCACAATTTTAAGCACTTGGTACTGTACAGAATGTGAAACAAAGACTGGAATCGGTGTCATCTTTCTTATGTTAATACTGTTGAACACAATTTGGTATATCTATCTCGTGGGTGACTGTATGGTACTGTGTGCAATCGTTTTGGTATGTGTTTTATGTTTAAATCTGCAGTATGTAATCATATTTGTAAATATGCTTTTGTGCCAATTGGTGCCCTTTTGATAGAATTTAAGGTAACCAAAGCACACCTGGAGATTCAAAAAATATAATTATCAACAGTAACATATGTGACAAAAGTATACAAATGTCTCTATAAACTGGTGATACTATGTAATCAGATATTTTACATGACAGCGAGCCAAGTACATGCAAGAAAATATTTGCATAAGCATCTGACAGCCATTCTAGGGAAGCACACATTTTCATGAATGCGGAATTGAATGCTTGAATAACCTTTAGTACAGCTCAAGTCATGAACATTAAAAGATGAAAATACTGTACGTGCTATATAGTGAATGGGGCGGATGGAAAATTACACTGAAGATATTGTTGCAATTGTCTTACTCATAGATTGTACTTTTACTGAGTAATACAACTTATATAATGAACTAGAAGTGCATAATGACATCATTAATTATTTTGTATTCCTTATAGGATGGCCACACCACTAGGTACATTGTATATGGAATGTTGAGATTAGAAAAAGTATACTTTCCCCTTAAAAAATACTGGGTAGAATGGGAAAAAAAGAATAACTTTGTTAGTTGAAGGTTACTAGTCTGGAAATTAATGGCATACAAATATGAAAGTGGTTGTTAATTTGTTGGAAATAAATGCACGTTGAATTTTTAGATTAGATGGGCGTTGTCAGTGACAAACATACAATGAAAGATCAAAGGGATGTCATTTCATAAAATAGTAGCTGAAAAGTTAAGGCTAGTTTAAGTGCAGTGTACAGTACTGTATACTGTACTGTATATTAAATATCTGAATGAGTACGGTACACTATTATTCTTGGATAAGATTTTTGATGATCATTGTCCCTGTTGCAAAGTGACTTATGGAAAAGCTTGATATTTGGAAAGTATGCGTCTTGTAAAGAAAATCTGTTTTACCTGCATATGAAATTTCTGGATTTTTTTTTTTTTTTTTTTTTTTTTTTTTTTTTTTTTTTTTTTTATAATCGAGTAAGATAATGAAGCTGATATACAGTAATAAAATTTAGGAAATATTAGTCGTTTCCCTCATAGGGTGAGTGAATTCATGATTACACTTGTAGAACAAACGTTTAGTTTAGCACTACTGTATTGTACTATTTTATCTATTTGAGCTAAATGGTGGGAAGGGTCCCGAATAATCCAAAATCATGATGAACTCGTGGGTAGTGGTACTTTAACACAATTTTCAAATGCAGACAATATTGTGCCAAAAGGGGTACTGACCATAACCACACCAAAATTAAATCATGTTTGGTGGTCCAGTTGTGGTTTATCGGTTACTACTGTATTATATTTATGTATCTGTGCTTGTTTTCTCTCTGTCTCTGATGCACACCGTGATTAAAAGAAAGCAGAACTATTAATCACTCCAAATGTTAGTCTTTAACTTTTGGTTTTGATCCATATGATTCTGCCTTTATAACGGCACTGAGATTTACTTTCACTTATTATTCTTCCCCATACTTTCTAGTTCTCACCATCTTCTATGTATAATTTGTATTCCTTTTCTTTTCCCTTTTTGCACTTGACAAGTTCTGTACAGATATAGTAATAACATTTCCAAAATAGGTTTTTCTGTCAAAAACAAACATTCAGCTCGTATCCTGGAGTGCTGTACATACTGTATTATGATAATTGAATTTATATTTTTCTTGGGCTGCACACATTTGACACATTATAGTCATGGTCTATCATAGGATTCAAGTGCAATTTCAAATACCATTTCTCGTGGGCTAGTGGCATAGACTCGTTCCCGTTTTAATGGGAGCTTACTTTTGGATTTTGCTGTAGCAAATAAGCCCTTTCCATGTAATGTGAGTTATTTTATGTACATATTTACATTTAACAGTTCTGTACTTAGTTAATCAGCTTAGCCCCGGATAAAGGCAAAAACTGGAAATTTCACATTTTATGTTGCTACTAACCTGAGCAGTTATTCACTTGAATTCCAATACCTCTTATGAAAGTAGGAAGCATAATTTATTGGACTTAAGTATTATCAATCACCCAATATCAACTTACCTGGCCATTTTCTGACCTCCAAAAGGGAGTTAAAAATTATTGCATGAAGTGATGCACTCTTATAAAAGCTTTAGCAAGTAAGTGAAAAAGTTGCAGTGCAGGTATATTCATACCACTTAAGCAATAAACACTTGCTTGGGAAACATATGCATGGTGTGTACCACATTACACTACTTAATTTAGTAATGGAACCACCTGAAAATGTGTAAACTGCACTTAGACGAATGTATGGTGTAAAGTTGTCTCTGGATATATTTCAGGTACTTGATGAATCCTGCATGTGGGTGGGCTAAATAATAATAATAGTTTTGTGCTAAAATCTATGTTGCAATACCTCTCAACCTTTAAGTAACTGTTCTGATGGAAGTGTTGGGATTGTCTGAAAGAAACGTCACCAGTTCAAATGCGGTAAAATATTGATAAGAATTGGACAGTTTTAAACTATTCAGGATAGAAAACTTGTGGAGATAAATGAACAAGATTGGACAATGAATTTGTTCACAGACTGTTGAGCAAGTGAAAATTAAATAATGCTTCAGAGCAAAGACTTTGAAATCAGTATAAAGAGTTAACTTAATGTTGTACTTGCAGTTATATATTGTTTGTTTATATACTGTATATGAAGTATGAATGACAGGTATGATTGCTATTTATGTTTGATATCTTAAATCTCATTATTTCATGTTACAGAATAGAATTATAAATGCTTTCAGATTTACACATTAATGAATGACACAGTCCACTCAAAATAGCAGAAGCTGGCTGTAATGGCCCAGCATTAGAAAAATTGTCTCATACATAGTTTAATTAAGCCAATACCAAACTTTATTGTTATTTTACACTCAGGATTAGGAAATGCACACATGTAGTTTTTTGTAATGGGCTTCAGTAGCACATCACATATTGCTTGAATATGAATATTTTGCCCAGGAAATGAGGGAGGGAAACTCCCAACAATCCCCTTTTTGTGTGTACTTTACTATTTATTCATATTTCTTTTACTACTTTTTCCTTCAAGCGTCTTTTTGAGTACAGTATGATACTGAATTCACGCATGGAATTTGGGGACATCTATTTTCCCAATGAAAGTCTATCGCTGAAGTATTTTCAAAATTCCAGTGGAAAAAATATTGGACGAATGCATAAGGACATTTTAGAATCACCACTTCCCTCCTACCATTCAGTGTTGTCAAGTAGCTGGTGAAGTCAGAGAGGAAGGCAGGAAGACAGGCAGGCATGGGGCCTTTTGACAGATCCTATCATATTGTCACCCCATATCTGTAGATGCAGAGAGCTATAAGAATAAAAACAGAAGGCTGATTATGCGACCACCATCTCTAGCAGCATTTTTGTTCTCCCCGTAGGTGGCGGACTCGGAGAGGAAGTACAAGTGCGCATGGTGCGGAAAGGGATTTAGACTCTCCGTCCACCTGAAGGACCATGTACGGACCCACACTGGGGAGAAGCCCTATCAATGCCCCATTTGTCAGAAGGATTTCACTCAGCGCTCCAATCTGAGGACGCACCTCAACAAGATTCACAAAGAACAACTGGCATATGTGAAAAGTCGAAAGGGTCGCGTGCCCAAGTTCCCGGTGAAACATGAGTACCTGCCCGGCTTGGTCTCAGCCGGAGGTGCAGGTGCAAGTGGAGGAGGAGGAGGAGGAGGTGCAGGACTACCCCAGCATACCTCTGTTGCTGACTTAAAACTCATGTTTGCTTCCTCACCTGATCCCAAGCCCATACTGCCCAAGCCACATGCCACTGAGCCTTCTGTCATGCCTTACCTCTCTAAAGAAACTGTAAATTTTTTACAAAAGGATGATCTGACTGTTCTTTACAAGGAGAAGGGATTGAGTGTTGATTGTGAGAGAAGGATGTCTCTTCCCCATCTGGTCTTGCAGCCACCAGCACACGACACCCATCCCCGGATTTTTCCCATTGACTCGGAGCAAGAGTCCGTTAGGAGGGAGCAGGGATCATCACATACCCTGCTTGCCAAAGACTCCACACCCCTCAAGTCACCCCAGGAAACTTTGTTGAAGGCTCTGCTCCTTAAAGGTTCCACCTCAGGTTCACTGCCTCATAGTGAGCTTGCAGGAGTGGTAAGACAGGTGCTTCCTCAAACTGTGGTGCAGTCTCCTGGTCATGGGTCATATTCCCTCTCCCCTGGGCAGGTGTCAATATCTGCACCTACGTATACCTCTTCTGAGGATGTCTTGCAACCTATATTTGTAATGGAATCTTCTAAGGGTCTCTCCCCAGTGTTGAAGTGTTCCCCAGATATAGGGACAGGCCAACCAGACCTTGTATCCCCAAGACATAAGGGTGAGTCATTTGTTGTAATTGAGGCATCTGGTGTAGCACCTCAAGAGGCTGGCAGTGAGGCAGGCAGTGAAGCTGGTGATACCCAGGAACAACCACAAATCACGGATGAGATGAAAATTCTCCTCCAGGCAGTGCAAATCCGGGTATCTCAAGACCAAGGACAAACTGGGGCTCCTGCTAGTCCTGCCACAGTTACCTCTCGAACGCCTACCAGTCCTTCCACAATTACTTCTCGACTCTCAAGCAGCCCAGGTACTGCCAGTACCCACCTCTTGACTAACCCAGCCCATTCCTTATCCAGTCCCCCACCAGTTCGACCTACATCTAGCACAGTGACTGTTACTCCTATAGCCAGCCATACTCTGGCTGTTCCAACTCCTGCAGGGCCCCCTCTAGGATCAGATGCGGCCTTGAAGCAGCGGATCTCTCGTATGCTGCAGGACAAAGACCCTACACGGAAGAACACTGTCCAAGCTATTGGAAAGAGAACTAATCATTGCCCTGACACCTCAGCTAAGTCAGGAGCAACAAAGGAACCAGAATCACCAATCTCTGTTTATGGAAAGTCCCTGTCTGAGAGGGGACCTACCCTATCACATGTAAAACAGTTTACCTCGCCTCCTCACACTCCTGTGTCTTTGCCTCACTTGTCCCAGTTTCAGTCTGCTCCAATTTCTCCACCCAGTACAATTGTTACCTCCCCTACTTCCTCACATCATCCCAAGACAACAACCACAGTTGTGGGAGAAAGGAGACGCATCCCAATTGGATATCCACCCTCTACCAATAGACACAGCCATAAATCTGGTGAATGCAAGCCAGAGCAAGTTAATGTTAAAACCAGAGAAGGTCTTGGTGAAAATGAATCAGTGCCTGACCGTAAATAAAGTTAACTAAAGACAGAATTACACTTTTTCTGTTTTTGCAGCATTTTCAGTATGACTAGTGATGCTGCTGTTCAATTTATGACGTTAACATGCACCAGCAGTTTGAACCTTTCTCGTGCCTTTCCTCTTCCTCCCTAGTGCAGTGAATGGAAAATTGTATATTGTATATTTTACCCACACTCACTTCTGATGTTGTTTGCAAATGCAAGTGTGTTTGAATTTTACACAATTACCCACAAAAATAAATGCTGTGACTTCTGAGTGTCGTAGTGTCTTGGCAGTGTAACAGGCTTAGCAGTATCTTCCCAATTATTTTTTGTGCCTTAAAAATGCAGTTGACTGTAGAAATTTCTTTCAAGGTTTTGTGCAAAAGCCAAGAAATGTATGGTGAAGATATGTAGGTATTACATACTTTTAATATTCCCATTTACATTGACTACAAATGAATACCAGCACAAGAAATTGGTAAATAACTTGGTACATATTTTGCTCATAAGATTGAAGCAAATTTATATTTTCAACTGTACATGTGTAGAGGACCTTGAACTGTGCATGAGCCAACATTTCCTCTTCACCCAATAGGCGTCATTGAAGTGTCAAAAAGCTTAGCTTGTTAGCTGTTGTGTATAACGAATGAAGTACTGAAAGATGCCGTTGCTCATACACATTTGTTGCCTAATACCAGCCTTATATATCTCTCACTAATCTATAAACTCATCATCAGGTTTATGCATGCATGGTGAATTTGTGCCAAGTACAGACATATCGCAGTTAATTAAGGATGTTTAATTATCTATTGTATCTCTTTTAGTCACTTTAATTTTCTGCATAGTAAATAAGCAGTGGAGTTTGTCAACCACAGGATCTTTTCAAGTGCCAGTGGTGGTGAGAACAAACCAACCCCACTAGGGGTTATGACCATATCCTCTTAGTATATCCATGAAAATTTTGATGTTTGGAAATATTTTTATTACTACTTAAAACTTTTGAGTTCTTGCATGATTCATTGTTGCAGCTTGTTGTGTTCTTGTGTCTGTTTTCTCTTGCTTGTAAAGCTTGTGATAAATACCTGTTGTGTATTGTAAGACAATACTTAAACCTGTATACAGCAATGTTAAGATTACCCAGTTTGTATTCCATATTTTATGTTATAGAAGGACATATTTAGCAGTTGTAAAGTTAGCCATTATCAGTATAGAGGAATTTCACTGGCAGGCAGATTAACAAAAGTCATGATCTTCATGTGGAAAGTAAGTAGATATGATTTTACATAATTTTGTACTGCAGTAGACAGGAACTAGTGCAGTTACTAACTGTACATTATATATTTTATGCAAGAAAGGAATACGTTGGGATAGTATGGGATATGAAGGCTATGTAATCATGATAATATCCTAATATTGATATCCAGGAAATATTGGGGCTGTATGACTGTTCATCACTTGCCATTCAGGGTATTAGCCAGTCAGATAGGAGAAATCACAATTGTTGGCAGAGTAATCTACTGTCTGTCCTTGGAAAATATAAGGATTTTTTTTTTATTTGGTGGGGGGGCAGTTTATTACTATGATAAGCTCTATTAAAGAATATACAGTTTTTTATGTTTAAAGTTTATTTTGTTTTTGAGCACTTGTTGATCTAGCACCTCAAATTAACAATTAATGCCACATACTGTTAAGGAGTACCTGTGTTGTTGGCAGTCAATGGGAAGCTACTGATTCCATCAAACATTGCCAGAGCTCCATGCAAAATGGGGAAATATAACTTTTATGCCATAAGGTAGTTGAGGGGATCAATAGCTTTCAGTTCACTGGCATAATCACAAGTCCCTTGAAAGAAACTTCACTCACCATAACCTATGCCAGAGATTTGTGTTCTCATTTGTTTTGGATTAGGACATAATCATCTTTTGCTCTTGGCAACCACTTAATCACTTACCATTGAGCTTATAAAGATTTTTTTGTACACAAGAACAATCCAGGAGACATCTGACCATCACAATGTATCATTTGTATTATTTATGTACACTGTACTGTATTGAGTACAATACTATACTGTAGTAAAGCCATGAGGGAATGAGAAATGACAGCATAGGCTAATCCAGTGAACTACAAATGCTATAACCTGTAGGTGAATTATTACTAGAAACATGAGCAGGAAGTAAAAGCTGATTCCTGACTGGTTTCACTTGTGAGCTTCGTCACAGGAGCCCGCCAGTTAAACAGGTAAAAAATATTTCATTTGTCGTGGCTAAACGCTTGAATTGTATTTATTGGTAAAGTGGAATCAGCATAGCTGGAAGTCTACATCATCCACAACCATGAATCTTATCTTAACCCAAATATCTTTATTCAGGTATTTTAACTATTGCCTGTACACTAAATATAAAAGATAAAGGTGCCAGATGTCTCGAAAATACTCTGAGAAAAATTAACAATTATTGTGCTTGGCTGTTATGGATGCAAACTTTGGACTGCCTTTGGAGATTTTCTCCAAATATTAGATAATATTTTACAGTATACCAAAGCACACTTACATGTTTATAGTATGAGTCATTAGTTAAAGAAAGAATTATTAAGAGTTATTATTGAGGATTGATTATTCTGAATTTAAAAGGAAGGTACAGTATGTTACAGAAAGCATGAAATGGAAGGCAAATAGTTTCCTTTGATTGGCATATCATGTTTGCCAGTGGACTTTGGCCTAAGCTTGTTTCAGTATATGGTACTGGTATAATATATTGTTCCCTAAACAGAATTGCCCTTTGAAAGGCAGGCTTTATTGTAAATTTAAAACAGTGTGTGGTTTGATCATCAGTGATTTTTGATGAAGTGTAAGTTAAACCCAGTGCTGGTAGCGCCATAAGGACATTCCTCGCATAAGTGACTTGTCTGATTACTTGCCTGTATCAGAAGTTACTGACACAGGATCAGAAGCATAAGCACTTGTACAGTTTCATTGACAACAGACTTACACATATTGCATCCTAAAGGGACTAAAATATTGTCAGCAAATTAGAGGTTACTGATTCCTACGGGATACTGCACATAATGCTTCAAACAGCCATAATTATTATAGGTGCTGTTTGGTCATCTTGATTGGAGGAATGCATAACTACTGTTTCACTGGCAATATCATAGCCCATAGTGCAGTTTAAATATGCTTTATGAGTTGGATACTGTTTATGTAGCCATATTCAGAGAACCACACACAAATGGTGTTCTGTTACAGGTTTTTACTAAGTAACTGATATATCTTGTAAATATTATATAAACAGAATAAGATATCCTGTATGCCTTTGCCTGGTTGCAAGTGAAGGTGGTGTCAAAAGTCTGTAGATCAATTAATAAAACTAATATGGAATAGAGGTACATGTTTACATCTACCTTTCTCAGTCCAATTTTACAGGACCTTTATGTGCATGAACTTTTTCTGCTTTATTTTTGCTGTTTAATTAAGAGGAACATTATTTCTGGGGATTAACCACAGGTGCTTACCTATACAGTATTTATCATTATCCATTCTTTTTATATGCCCATACCGCCAAATACCCTTTATTTACGTATGTTATGTAAGATGATCCACCATTTGTGTAAAAACCTGTATTGATGAAGTTTCACAGCTAGTTGAAGGTGAGCAGAAGTGGAAGTGAAAGACCAGTCGAGGTTCTTCCTAAACATTTATTTTTAAGGTAGTATGAATGGAAAGTTATCAAATGTTAATTGTACTGGGGTAAATTGTTGTAATAGTAAAATTAGAGAGCTACTTTCTTCCTCTAAACCAGTGGTTCATAAACCCATGGTCGCTACCCAAATTAGGGTCGCATGGGTGTTCCTGAGGGTCGTGGGATGGCAACAAAATTAATAAAACATAAAAATAAATAAATATGAAAGAGAGAGAGAGAGATTAGAAGTAAAACTACTGTAATTCAAACATAATTAGTAACATCATAATTGTGGAATATAAATTGTCATTCAAACTGGGACAGGAAAATAGTTGTGAATAATAAAGTATGATAAATGAAGGTAAAACAAAACATATACGAGTATTTATTAATTTCATCATTAAGGGTCGCCAGGCCAAAATAAATTTGTGTTTAGGGTCATGACAAGAAAAAAGTTTGGGAAACACTGCAGTCTAAACCCTGCCAGGTAATAGAATAGTAGTGACAATATTCTCTTGTGGGTTGTGATTTGTAGCATTGCCTGAAGGAATTGGTAGCCCTTACAATTTGCCAACAGGAGACTTGGCCTAGTTCTTTCTTTCTCTGTGCCTAATTTGTATACAATATACAGTATATGATTATTATTCTTACATACATCATGTGGTTTATTATTTTACTGGATCTATATGTTGCACATGCAGGAAGATTTCGTGCATTAAAGGTAATACTGTAATTGTTTTGTTTCCAGTACTCTTACTAAGTTTGAGACAATGTATGGTTCAGGGATGTTGTTTGAAATTGGTATTCAAGAAGTCTCATTCAAATACTGACTTGCACAACAGTATAATGAAACACAGTTCAGTACTTTTATTGTACAGTACAGTGTGGGAATAATGTACAGTATTCACACAATATTAAGTCATGGCAGCCTTTGGCTACTCTCAGTAAAATAGTAAACAAATAGACACCAGTAACACTTACTGGATTAGAATAACTTTAAATATCATGTTCAGACATTCATGAATACAGTGCTTCTTTATCATCCATGATGGTTGTTTAAGTTGTATGAATTGTTTTCTGTTCTGTGTTGTTTTTCTACTGAAGGAGTTTACAGAAAATATTTGGTCTCCAGGTAAGTGTAGATACAATGTACTGTACATTGGTCCTGGACTGTAATAACAATGTATAATAAAGGATTTGGTAAGCATCAGTATTTGAAGTTTTGACTTTACCAAGAATAGCAAGGAGGCTAGCTGGCAGCTTAGGCATAGAATATTGAGGTACAGAACAGTGCCAGATTCATGGCTGCATGAGATTACTAGTTCATTCTTAATGTAGCAAAGATGCTTCTGCATTACTTGTGGCCCTTCTTTCCTTCTATCTTCTTTGAGCTTGCTGTCCCACCTCTCTATCAACCTCTTTGTCCTACAGGGTTTTCTAGTTCTAGGGGAGTCATCTCTCATCCTCAAATCTCCTGAGAGATATATACGGTTAGCTAATCACCTCGTCATCAGCCAGTTAACATATCCTTATTCTCCTCAACTTGTCCAAAACACTGTACTGTACTTTACAATCTCTGCCATCACAGCATCTACTATTGCAGCTAAACCATTCTTCGTATCACTTACTACTTTTTGTTATATGCCACAGAGATATACAGTACTACATCTACAGCTCAATAAGTCTGGGTCTTGTTATAAGTAATGTCATAAATTGAGAATATTTCATTCAATGTGCATTATTATGGCTGGAAGTTGCTGGATAACAACCTGAATGAAAGTTATTAAATATACCCTTTTTGATATCCTAAACTATAATTTTTGTTCAGCATTTCCAGTTTGAGGTGTGTTTGGTGATAATGCAAAGACACATTCCTTAAAAAATTTAAACCTTAATATTGTATGTACATAAAACCTTTATCCCTTCTGTGATATGGAACTGGAAAAGTTAATTTGCCAACATGTTATCAACTGATGGAGTATTACACATTATTGATTGTGTCATGTTAATATGATACACCAGTTCAGTACAGTATATTATGATATAACTCCGTTATTGATGGTACTGAACAAAGGGTATCCCAGACTCATGTTATACTTTTATGCATTTAAAAATATTGATTATTTTTACATATTACAGTACTTTTATTTATAGAACATATATTATTATTTCCAAAATAGTTACAAGCTTGGACCAATTGTATAAATATCTCACAATTATCCTGATCTTAATATTTCGCTTTCCTCGATGTTTGGTGTTAAAAGCAGGAAGGTGCCGTAACACAAATAACAAGGCAGTATCAAAGAAAGAATATGGTGGTCTTATGGTTATTGTGGTGGTTGGGTGGTGGTGAAGATGGTTGTGAAGATGGTGATGGTGGTGGTGGTGGTGGTGGTGGTAGCTGGAAGTACCTTGTGCTAAGCTGCCGTTATTTTTCTTTGTAGGGCCGCATCAGGGTGAAGAGCAGACGTGAACTTGGCCTCCTCGTCACAACCCCCACCATCACCACTACCTCCACCACCATCCCTACCTCTGTCTCTGCTGCCTCTCCTCTCTCCCCTCCTCCAACCTCCTCCCCACTCACTCTCTCGGGGAACACTGCAGTCCTCTTAAGTCCATCAGTCACCCAGCCTTCCCCACTTCGTACCAGCCCCCTGCCTCCTCATTTGCCAGTCAGTCCTATCCCTCCAGCTAGCCCTGCTGCTTGTAGTCCCACCACCAGCCCCTTAGTTCTCTCATACCCTCTCAAGTGCCCATATTGTGGGTACGTGGGCACAAGTGAAAGCGTATTGCTGCGTCACCTCCGGACCCATGGGGGTGGGAGCCTGGTCGGGGTACAGCTATACCACTGTTCTTCCTGCCCATATAGTGCCACTCAATGGGAAAGTGTCCGGCGGCACTCATGGAGGCAACATCGTACTGAGATTGAGCCTGAGAAGGAGAGTAGAGGGTAGTAAATTTGGGAGGAGATATAGTTGAGATAGTGGAGTACAGTTGATGAAAGAAACTGAAAATAATAGTGATGGATAAGGAAAAGTAAAATATTTTTTTAGATAGATATGTTAATATATGACATAAAGATTATGACAGCTATAAGAGCATATGAGTAAGAGGGTAAATAGTGGAGCTTGATAATGTTCTTAAAAAGGAATGTTTATAGTAGAAAATGGATTGCCAAGAGAAATGAAGGAAAGGCACATTCATGCTGGAAAATGGTACCATAGTTAACTAGTATGTTTGGGAAGGGAAATTCAACAAGTACAGTACTCTAGATAGAGTTAAGGATAGTAATATTTCCTAATAAATTAATAGCCAAGAGGTACAGTATTAGGTAAAAGACTGTTTTACATGAAATGTGGAAACGGTCATTATGGGGAAGGAATATTTTTATTCTTGGAAACCAAAGAATTTTGCTCTGAGTTATGAAGAAAGTAAGGAGATGAAGGGAAAATTTTGTTGTACCCAATGAGAATTGGATTGTGCGCTAAAATGTATGAAGAAAACAGATCAGAGTATGAGTATAGTTTAGTATATTGTATGTTGAGGAAAAATAGGCTATGAGAGACGAGTCCAGATACAGGTTAAAAATAGCTATTGCAAAGATGTAGAAATACATTGTTGATATTTCCCTTATTCATAGATGGGAAGGTTAAATGGTCAGATCTATAGGTAAGGGATGCAAAATGTTTATTAACCCTTTCTGCCAGATCATAATACATGTACTATACATTGATTATTTTCTTCAGGCTGATATTAGAGTTATTCATGTGAGGTGAACCTGTCTTACATAATAGAGTTTAGAATACTGTGTCTGGGTTAACCTATTCAGGCAGGTGACTGATACTTCAGTGGGTAATAACTATGGGTATTGACAGTTGAAGGGCCAGCCTGATCCAAGGGGTTAACTTAGTGATTCATACAATTGTTGTCTGCTCCTGAAGCAGCATGATGCCTATTTTTGACAACCAGAAAATGTAAAGATAATAAGTGTAAAAGGGCCACACATTTTCAAATCCCAGTGTGGTGGATATTGCCATAACCATATAAGGATATTATTGCCAGATTTCTGTAACCCTTTTTAGATATATATCAGTGTGACATATTTAGCATGAAATAGTAAGTTATATATCTATGGAATTGTTCTAATGCTGTAAAAAGATGGTCTTCACCACAATACTTAAAGAAGAAACCCTAAATGGGCATTGTCTCACATGTACAAAACCTCCTTTGGAAGGAAAACCCGTAGAATATTCTTACTCTTCAATTTTGTCTAGTTATTCATTGATTATTCACAGCAGCAGTAAAACTTGATAGAAAATGAGTATAGTACATACTCATTTATTAGGTTGATGGTTAATTAAGTTGTTTCCACAATTAGTGATTACCCATCTATTTTAAACTGTTAAAGTAAAATATGGTTACTTTAAAAAGTATATATAAAATACTTTAATGTTTCAATCTATACACTTCATTTCCTTGCAGTATACACTGCTCTACTGTAATTAATGTGTTAATTTTCAGTACTAGATGTACCAGATGAAGCATGCTGCTGTAACCATTTTAAAATATTTGATGTTTTTACTTAGTGACGTATTTCTGTATACTGTAGAGAATTTTTCCGATACTCACCTCACTTGTTGACCACCAGAGGGGATAACACAGAAGCACATTATACTTCATCCTGTGATCAAACCCTCCAAGGTGTTGTCAGGGAATTTGAGTGCCTGTACACCTACGATTCTAAACAGAGCTAGTCTTACCTAAATGGAGGATAAGAGAAGAAGTCATTGGTTGCTTGTGTGGTAGCCCCTTCATGTTCAACTCATTAATCCAGCTTTAAAGTCACCTTAGTGTGGCTACCATTACAAGCTTAGTCAAGGTTTTTGGATACCAAATGTATTTATACCAAAAAATACTAGGGGCTGATAATAACTAGTCTGACCGAAGCTGTTAATATAGATGTAATGTTGTTATCGAGGGGAACTGTGCTGTTAGCTTGATTCATAATATTCAATATACCGGTACTTTTTTTCTTTTTTTTCCACACCAGACACACAAACACACCACTGATAACATACCTTACTGTTTATTAGATGTAGAGAAACCTGTGCTTGGAGATGCCTTTACAAAACATGTAGGGAAAATTTTATATAAACTACCAAGCACAAAAAAAGTTGCTTTCCCAAAGGGTAGTGTATGATAATTATTATAGAGGAAGAATGGTTTATTAGTTTTGATATCTAATGCTGCTCAGTTAATTAGGAGCCAGGTATTACACAGCTGTGGTATATTCTTTAGTGAACTGAGGTCTGGTGTTCTCACCCATATATAATATAAAAAATATATGTACAGTATATATACATACACAAATGTATGTAAAGTATTTTTCCTCTATTTTTGTGCAATAGTTACATAAGAAATAAATACAACGACCACAGATGTGAAGGCGGAAGGAGATTAATACCGGTACCTGTGGATAATTTTTCCTGTTTAAGCTTGGAAGTACAAATTGCCAATTCACTACAGGGTATATACAACTTTTAAAATCGCATATTACAATAGCACTCTTGGGGGAAAGTAGCCTCATATTATATAGTGTTTAAGATGTAAGATGTAGGCAAGTAAGAGGCTATAGATTCCTTCAAACTGCTATAGAATAGATCCCTTTTGCTTGGATCATCATGTTAATCTGTACAGATTGGAAGAATTAGTATGTAGCCTCAAATACTCCCAACATGAAGGCACCGTTAACTGAGTGCACCATGGTACAGTACTAGTAAGTGTTGTCACACTTTTCATAAAGTTTTGGACTCAATAATGTGGTCATAATTGCTAGAACATACATTTATGTCACATTATAAAACTGATATGACACCTACTGTACTGACAACTGTTTTAGAGACTATAGTAATTTGATATTATATAAAGTTTCATCCCATATGTGACTAACTAGCAATCTATTTTCTTAAGTATCTGTACTGACTACAGTTATGGTTCATAGATAATAGATTGGCCGATATTGAGTTTATTGTTGCATCATGTTTTAAACAATAAACACTTAAACAAAAATATTGTACTGTATAAGGATAACAAATACTGCTTGAATGAAGACCCCTGGATTATGTGACAATACTTCCTAGCATGACTGTACATTAATTGATAGCCAGGGGAATAAATACTATCATACAGTACTGTAGTAATTAAATCTAGGTTTAAATACAAATGTATTTTCATCAATGGTATGACTAATGTGAGACTAAGTACTGTACTGTGAAACCAGTACTGAAGAACTTCAGTAATTGCAGTACAGTACTGTATAATGTGTATGTGTGCATAACATATTTACACATTACAATACTTGCTATATACACTTATGTAGATAAGATGTCTACTTAGCTGTGTAAAATGTAGTGACAAATAAAAAGAAAGCAATCCAACATACAGTCAGCCCTCCATCAATGTGTCATTTTGTATCTGCACTCTCACTGCGTTCAAGAAATATAACGTTTAAAGGAGTCTTGAAAACACCCATTTTTTTACTGCTCCTAAGCCCAAAGATAACGGTTTTACCCCGTGTGGTACAAAAATTCGTGATGTCTCAAATTTTTTCATAAATACAGTACTGTACATCTTGTACATAGATAATATAAAAATAGCAATTGTAGTGTTGGTACATTTTAGCCATTAACAAATTCTGAGAATTGGTTAATGTTGATATTCAATTTTTCACTCAGAATCTGTATACAACATCTTATTGCAGATACCACAGTTGGTATCAGTCCATGCACCTGTAATTTTTTCATCAATCTAGGAAAGTGACTGGGAATCATATGATCATAACACTAGGTAAATGAGGGAGAGAGGGTGACCCAATTTTGTTGGATAGCCGGGGGAGAGAGAAGATTGAAGGATGACTAAGGACAGTAAAGCTGCTGTGATTATCTGACAAGCAATTTCAAGTTGAGTTAGGCATCTACAAACTACTGTCATTGATACAAAAATTCAGTGTTGGAAGTTAATCTTTGTTGAGATTGGATAATCTTTTCCCCAAGTCATACTATATCAGACAAAGAATGGTTTAACAAAACATGTTAAGGGAGGTTTTACTGTATAGTACAGGTAATGTACTTCCATTCATAAATACAACTACACTTGATGTAACAACAATTCAAAACAGTACAGGTGCCACCATTAATTTTGACACACTTCTGGGTTACACTTTCAGGAATGAAAATTTGCCTCACTTCAATACAATACAGACGACAGAAGTTAATACTTGAAGTACAGACTCTTTTAAAAGTTTAGTGTGCTGCCACCAAAGGTAAATTGGTTGGGTTTAGATGTAGTACTGTATTCAATATTTTATTACCAATGTATGATTGGTGTACAAGCCAGTCTCGTGTTGCCATAAGAGTCATATTTGAGTGATGAAAAGAAAATGCACACTAAAACAAACAAACTAATAAAGTAGCTTTACACAACACATCATGGTGTACTTCCCTTCATTCTTCATATAATGTCACCATATCCCCACATTCATTAGTAAGTCCTCTTTGTAGCAGGCTACCTCCTACTCCTCCCCAGGAAATATCCAAATTAATGCTGGCAGCCATAATGTACACACATATATATGAATGGCTGATGTCATGAATATAATCAATAATCTATTATTCTACACTGGAATAACCCATGTGCATAAAATGTATCACATTATTAATGCATGTAGAAAGAAATCTTAATCCAATATGGGATATTTATGGTTATAGACACAAACTTCCAGTTACAGTACAGTATATACAGTAATATATAATATTATACTCCAACGCAAGGTGGGACAATTGATCATACATAACTTCAGTTGTCACCACTCATACCCATGCTGCAGGAAGTATGTGAGTAGGATGTGCATAAATGAGACTGTTTATATGGAAACCATGTACAGTACAGTATATTGAGAGTTTACTTTAACAACATGCTATAATTAAGGCCATATATTCTGTATAGAAATAGCTGACCTGTATTGACTGACGTATCTTTACTGTGTTCAGGTAACCAAAGCTAAACCCAGGAGCTTTACTTTGTTATTTACGCTAGCTTTAAGGTGTTTGTTAGTCAGCAGTGTGCAGCTCCTTAACGCACCAAGTCACTGAAAGCTTTAACTAAAGATTGAGTGTATTTTCCTGTTTCTTGTTTGGTCAGGAATCATTGTGTTGTTGTTATGTTCTAAAAGTTCTTATAACCAAATGCTTTCTTTCATTCTATAAAAAAAAATAATAATTAAAAAATGTATTCTAATTCTTCCTACTGGTACCTTCTCATACTTTAAATTGACTGATTGATACTTTTTATGGCACTCATTCGCTTTGCAATTATTTGTACCGTTGCACCGGTGTAGTACTATAGTTGTTGTTTTTAGCAGTCGTTACGTTGTGTTCTACGCAAATGTGATACTAGTTGGATTTTTTCTTGTTGATGATAAATATTCATAGCTGATATTAGTAGGCTGTATGTGATTGGCTGATGCATGAGGCCAACCCAACGATGGCAAGCTTTGACCAATCCTGATTCGCCTTTACAATGCCAGTCTTGGACATTTATCATTAATTACAGAAGAATAGTATAGACCCACACTCACAGCAGGACCTGATATGTAGGAAGCTGAGGACAATAAAGTGAGTCTTAGATGTTCTTGTATCTGTTTTACCTTGCATGTGTTTTATTAATTTCAACAAATTAATCAAGGAAAAAGATCACCCTCCACAGAACTGAAACTTGTGCAATATTTATTATTTCTCATTTTGCAGCCAAGGGAAACGGTTTCATAATTTTGATGATTGAAATTAGAACCTTTACAATAAATGAATAAAAAAGAAAGAGGGTAGAGAGGTAGGTTGGACTACATAGTGTGAGTAGCAATTGTATGTATGGTAGGGAGTGAAATTAAACTCTTATTTGTACAGTGGGAGGGAGAAAAGAGGAGAGGATCCACCACAAGTGACATCTACCCTCATGATTTGACTTGTAAGGTTGGGGGACTGATAGGAGAATCAGGCCATAAAGGAGAGGGAGGCAACAACCAACCCTCATTTATCACTGTTTGAACTCCATTACATCTCGCACACATGACTATGTGATGTTCATATGATATGCAGTTTTTTTTAAGCATGTATGATCATAGTGAGTTATCCATGACTGACGGTACCCAGAAAGAATAAGTTAGGGGTTAAGAATAGGAATCTGGCTTGGATCATCAATTTTCTGGCAAGAACATAATATACCAGATGAATAGTTAAGATATAATCCAACTTAATGGAGAGGTGGAGGGATGTGGTGGTGAATATGTCAAATTGTTGCCAAAAAGGGCTGGTATTTATCACAATAATTTTCCAGATGTTGTTACTCGTTGTGTCATGTTTAGCACAATGAATGACATAGAAGTGCTTTTATTGAGCACAGCAAACATATATATTATACAGTACACTGTACTGTACTGAACTGTATTGCATTTTGCAGAATTGGTGAAATATTGAGTGGGAGTATATTTCTCTCATGATTACGCATAATGATACCCAGTTTTCACAAATGTCATATGACCTGAAAAAGCTTCATACTGTACTTAATAACACACTAATATTAAAGTAACTACTTTTATTTGTAATGTTATGTATATTTAATTTATAATTGCTTCTCTCAAGTTGTATTATTTACAGTACATGTAAGATTTTGTAGGGTAATGTACTGTGTATGCTAAGGTCTTAAGGCTTTTGAGAATTACTTTTTTTATGTTATTGACTGAATTCAGTATAGTAAAAACTTAGATCTGATAAGTGTACATATGAAACTACTACAGTAAAATTTTGGGAAACATTGGATAATGCAGCAGTGGCAACATTGATGGAAACCAGGAAGTGATAAAAGCAATGATACTCCGTGATGTTGGAAGTTAAATGTGAGGCTTGGTGGCTGTGAAAGAAACTAAGCCATTTTACTTCCTCTTTTTAGGGGCCCAGCATGCGTGACAGCCCCCTGGGTGGTGATGCTGAGGAGTTTCTGCGGCGCCTTGAAGACAAGTCCCAGCCCCAGAACTCGGCACCACCACCACACCCTAGAATGGCCATGACCAACCTCAACCCCTCCCCTTACCAACCTCCAAGACACTTATGTCACACATCATCTGGTGTAAATAGCTGTGATCCAGCTCCGAGTCACTTATACCTGACGTCAGGTGCAAACAACTGTGATCAGGCTTCCAGTTACTTACACCAAACAACAAGAGGTGTTAACAAAGAGCAAGCTCCTGGACACATGTACCAAACATTGTCAGGTACTAACAGTAGTGACCAGACTTCTGGTCAGGTATACTACTGCTGCTCCTGTCCTTATTCAGCCACAACAGTGAGGGAATTGGTAACTCACAGGCAGGTGGTACACCGAGAAGGAGATCCAAATTCCCGCTTCTTGCCACCCCCATTGTTGCCACCCCAACAGCTCCATAGACCAAACATACCAACACGTGTTTTGTCTCAGGAAGAACGTGAACAAAAAATTTACAAGTGCCCTTACTGTGATACTCAAGTGAAGGGACGAAAGGCAATTGAAAACCATGTCCTAAACCAACACATTGTAAATGAAGAAGGGCCTGATCGTCTCTACTGGTGCTCTTTCTGTACTCTCAAGTGTAGGTCAGCACCTGGCTTGGCCTCACACCTAAAGAGACACAAATACCAAGGTGATTGTTAGCTCTGCCTATTAGATGTTGTCAGCTTGCCAGGACTTGAAGGGATCTCAGAGGAAACAAGGTGAAGTAAAGTAGAACTCAGAAGAATCAAAACTAAAACAAACAACTGTTTGTAGAACAAAGGCCAGTGTTAACAATTTTTCATTCTTATTACCACCTGTTTCTGCCATGTGCCTGAGTACTGTACAATACATTTATCTTGTGAAAACAGCAAGTATCTTGATTTTTATGTAGTTGCTAGTTGATGCTAATTGTATTCTAAAAGGAATACAAACAGATTATTAAAGAAAAGGAATGGTAGAGTTGCTATAGGAATATACAGTACAGTAGTATTTGATTGTGAATTGTAGAAGTTATCACATTTACTCATTCTTAATTAGGTCTGCTCAGGATTCTGAATTAGAACTGCTCAATATATATTGCCTTTTTACATTGCACAATTGCACTACATTGGCTATCATAATGTTGATTATAAATCTCTAAGATACATTTGTATATGTGGAATTTGCTCAATTACAGTACTTGTCCTGATAATATTTTTTACAGTATATGAAAGAGTCATGAGTCTATTTTTTCCCATTGTTAAATCCTTCATGCTGAGTAGGGTTTGGGTAGGTGGGTGGAAAGTATGAATATGGACAGTTGAGTGAGGAAGTTATGAATACTGAATGCTAGAAGCCATGTAGTTGAAATGAATAGCTAGAGTAGATTCTCTAAACTGAATCTATTGGTTGAATGCCATCAGCAAGTAACAAAAGGTTGACAAATATTTACATAGTTATATAAACCTTTAAAAACAAACTGAAAAGCACTGAAATGTGTTCAACTCTCTACTTTATAATAGTTAGGCATACAGTATTTGCAGTAAAGAAAAACTCTTATCGTATTGTATTTGAATGTTTACTTCCAAATATAATTATATCACTACATGTGCCTGACATAATGGAAAGTGATACATGAAGAGCCTCATGCAGAGAAATTCATGGGATGGGCAATATCTGTGACTAATAGGACAGGTCCATAGACTTTAGATGGAACCATTACATGTATCATCATCATTGCCAAGCCATAATATTCCTTGCTAATGACCCCAGACTGGTGGGCAAGAAAAACTTTTGTACGTAACTAGAAATGCCAAGAGTGACTAGTGGCTAAATTGATGATGTTATTGTCTAGACATTTTTGCCGTCCTGATAGTATATACACAAGACAGTACAGTATATATTTTATATAGCTTGATAGTTGTGCTAATTTGTAATACATTAAAATAACAGTAATTCTAACTTTATTCCTGACTCATGAGCTGCATGTGACATGGCCAAGTAACTTTAGAAGAGAAAAAAGAATAGACAGTCATTCATGTTACTGTATTATAGTTTTAATGCAGTATTATTATTATTATTACGGTATAATTTTCCAGTAGATATAAGAAACTATCTACTTCATTCTCTTTCCTTAAGGGAGGGGAATATGTTGTGGGCCAAGTGGAGAGCTATTAATTTTTCCAACCTATACAACAGAATAGATGCCATGCCTTTAGCTTGAGGTGCTCTCTTTCTTTGCATCCTTTGGCAGAATCAGTAGCTTTCTACATAATCTGCACCAGATGCCCTTACCATGAAGTACAGTAGTTGAGAATTGTGGTGTTGGGTATAATTTAGTCATTAAATTTGTGTCATGTTGGAGGTAAAAGTTAACAAATACTGTACTTGTAGTACAGTACAGTATGTGTACTGGTATGTTGTTTATTGGGGGTTATGGATATTTGGTTCATAATTTGTTATATACTGTGTAAAGGGGATGTGAAAGGGCATAAATGGCACTTGTTAGCATATTGGAGAGTTGAATTTTCTAAGCTGTGCTAAGACTTCATTATAGGTGGAGGAATCTACAGCCTTCATTTTACCAGTAGCATTTCAACTTGTAATTTATTCAGTCAATGGATATTCCTAGTATGCCTTGCATCTGTCTATCCCTATACAGTACGTCCATCTATTTCTCTAATAATGTATTAATCCAAACCATATCCACAAGACCAAAATGGTCAAAGAAACATGAAATTATTCTTGCTTTGGTCATATTTCATTATATGGCCTATATTTATCAATAATTAATGAGGCAACAAGTGTAAAGTCTGTTTATCAGCAGCTGAAGGTAAAAATATCCTAAGGCAAAATTATAAAGGCTAACCGAGATTTGTTAAAGCTTGCCACCAAGGGGTTTAGGAGTCGTACTTTTGTCAATAGTTTTGCCTGTGAACTTGTACAGTTGGCCACAGAAATTCTTACACAGGCTATATGGAGAGGTCATTATTTTGAAAATATTGTACAGTACTACAATGAATGGTTTACCAAGAGACTCAGTGATTGCAAACAACAATCCAAAAAATACTGTTGTATTGCAGTTACGTAGTCTTACATTTTCTATATGTTGTAAACCCTTGGAAACAACAGCGTGTATACAAATTCTTGTGGGCAATAGTACCACCAGCTAAAAAAAAAACCTACCATTAGATAGATTCACAAAAGTATATTTTTTATTTTGATTAATATAATTTAAAAGATTATGTTTCTTAGAAGAAGATTTGATAAAAATAATCTGGGGTTAGTTATGCTATTACAGTATAAGAAAATGTACTCTGGCACTCACATAATTAATCCAGTGTTGTGTTGCTTTACACTACACTACTGTATATCACTATACAGTACTCGGGGCTGCTAGGCCATACAGCTTGAGGAACTTCAACAACTATACAGTACTCTTGTTGTCTATTTATTGTATTGACTATTATGCTCGAGATAAGAGCTCCAAAGATACTGTATGTTATTCATCTTTTATGAATTTTGCACTTGAAAGAAAGTGGAAATACTGTACAGGAACATTGGGTATACTGTATGTTGCTATTGATGTTTGGTTATGGTCATTTAAGTCCAGTATTTCTTTTTGAAATGTATATGAAAGGTAAACACCTGTTTTTATAATAAATTTGTCATTAAATCATATTGCTATTATTAAATGCAGATTTTGCTTTGGAGGTATGTTACTATACTTATTTTCCTTCAAAGAATAATAATGAATAAGTGCAGTACAAGAATTCCTAAGTTCACCTTTAAATTATAGTACAGTACTGTACAATCTGACAGTGGACGATGGTATTTGAAACATTTACCATTTACATGTCTATGGATGGTTGCAGTCAAAAAGTGGCTTAGATTTGCTTTATTAACATTGCCACCAACAACATCAAACCACACATGCCAACCTAACTAAATTAACATTAAAGGTCAGGCAGCATTGTGCAATCCTTCGCATTATACACGAAGGATAGTTTGGGGGACTACTAGACATACAGAAATTTATTTACCCTCTTTCAATCTCCAGTTCTGTTAGTTTATTTTCTAAATATGCAAAAGGAGAAAATATATTCTCCAGTTCTGTTAGTTCATTTTCTTTTTATGCTACTGGAGGAAACAAAATAAGTAATAACTTGAAAAGAACATTGTGATTGTGTCCAATTATCAAGATGGTGTGTGAAATAAACTTAGTCACTTCACTATCTCTTTCTGTTAAATATTTAACATAAACATACTGAAGGGGGTTATTTCTTTTAACTTCTCTACACTGCACTAGAAAAACAGATCCCTCACTCATGTTTAGGTACAGTCGGCTGCATAAGTTCACTTTATTTCCACCTGCCTATGTATCAGCTATCGGAATGTTGTAGCATGATTTGAATGCGAAAATGACATATACTTTTTATATGGTTAAAATAGAAACTGGTTCAACATTCAACTATCTAGTTATAAATGGTACATGAGATAAACATGAATTTATGTTGCCGGCTGTATTTTATAGTCTGTTTTCTAGTACCGGTATAGTTTTGAGGTATGATTAGCCTTTCACTATGATCAGGAAGAATCAGTAGTCTTTTTAAAGTTTAGAATACAATAGATTATCCCTTTATATTTTAGCTGCAAAAGAAAACCAGTGACAAAAAGAATACAATACAGTACCGTATATAGTATTTTGTTGAGCTGGATAGTCACCTCATAGGGCTCACGCTTAGCTTGTAAGTTTTGTCTTCATATTTGTCAAAACAGCAAAAATTATCAACTGATATGTGTACTTTAAATTTCAAGTTTGGTTTGTTGAAATTTGTATATCATATCTACCATGTTTTTTTATGTGAAAGGTGAGTATACTGTACTTTGAAAGCAAATACACATCTGAGAATAGTGTTACTCCCTAGGCAGAATAGTTTTTTATTTGTGCTTGTGTGTTTAGTATTTTTTTTTCTTCAATGTGGAAAAAATATTGCAGAAAGAAACTCAGGTACTTTTCAAAATGTGTCTTTTGGAAACTCTGCTATTCACTGATATTGTGAAAGGTATGAGTTACCAACCAACTGTTGTTTAAAAAGAAACACTAATTTGAGAAGCTGTGAAATAAAATGGCTATAATAATGTTGGCAAAATGAAAATGATAGATTTCTCTAATCTGTCAATCATATTACATTATTATTATTATTTAGGTCATTGGTTTTGTGGCACAGTTTGCAGGCTTCTGGATGTAGCCCCCAAGCCACAGAAATCACTGCACCCTTGACAACTTACCTCTTCATTTGGTGTCTCTCTTTACACATGATGCACAAGCACAACTGCATAGTGTATTGGATACCCAATGCAACTGCTCTTCTGTTTTGTTTTTAGGATGCTGGTCACCTCTTGGGCCATTTCTGCAAAACTCTAGACCCGCTCACACCATCACCTTCAGGAGGATTCACAGTGCAACACCAGCAGATGCCCCAACCTGCCTCGACCACAAGCACTTTGAGAGCACCCAGAATGCCCCATAGTACCTACCCTCCCTTGTCAGCTTCTTCTGGAGAATTGGACTCTTTGTTAGTCACCTTTGGGGCTCCGACTCAGGCACAGGGCGGTGGAAGTTCAATAGGATACGAGGGCTCCTCAGTTCCATCCTTCTCTTCTGCTGTACCCACTCCCCTTCCTGCCTCTTCTTCCTCCTCATCTACTGGGCCCCCTCAGATACAGTACTCGTGTCCGTGGTGCCAGCGTGTCTTCACCAAAAGCAGTAACCTAAAGCGGCACATTCTCACCCACACTGGGGAAAAACCGTATGCCTGCCCCATCTGTCATTACCGAGCAGCACAGAAAGTTCAAGTTGTACAACACCTCAGAAGTCACCACCAGAGAGTCTAGTGTCACTATTAGAGGATATTGCTCACTTTGGATAAGAATAACACCCTTGGAGAATGAGTCTCATAATTGCACCAACTTTACTGCTATTGGTGTTCATGAATTCTTTGTGTACATTACACAACTCAGTCCCCACACTTACCACAACTTTTACTCATAACATTATCATATTCAGTACCACAGTCACTCCTACTTCAGTCATTAAAATCACTATAGTTCAGTCACATGTCTCAGAACACAGTCCAGTTTTGTATGTTTAGGTGCTCACAAGTGTTCTGGGCACAACATATGAAATAGACATACCCTATTAGTGTCAGATGGGAGCTAAGTCATATTCAGGAGCACTGTAGTTTGCTCTGTGTAGCTGACAGTATTTATCCACAACATAAATCTCTACTTTGCTCCTGGTTGGCTGAAACATGACTCCTGATTTGTAGGTGGTGAGCTTCAACCAGAAACAATTAGCCTTGCTGTGTCAGGTACATAAACACAGTACTGGTACTGTATAAACACAGCCCAAATAGGCTACTGTAAAAACAGTCCTAGTAATAAAAACCTGGTGTGGAAAGTGGATTTATCTGTTTTATCCAAACTGAAATTATACCAAACCTATACAAGATACAGGACGACCCAAGAGAAATGTGCAAAACTTCAGATGGTGTTTATTGTGCTTATTTAAAACAAAATTTTCAAGGAAGCTTTGCTCTTTCCACAAAAAGATAGAGTAATAGATTTACTGTTACACTTACTGAAAAATAAGATTGGAGTGATGTCAAGAAACCCATGAGCTGTAAAGCAACTGTGATTGAACAACTCAGTAACTGTCATAAACTAAGAAACCCTTCATGGAAAACTTTATTTTTTGTGTATGTTAAATAAACACCAGCTGCATATCAGTGTACTGTACTGTCTTTTGTTCTCACACTGTGGTATGGAGATTGACTTTATCAGTACATGACCAAGGTATCCCAGTGCTAATGAGGAGTGTATGGCTTTACATTAGGAAAATTGTTCAAGGGCTTGCGGAGTTCATTAAGTATGATGCTAGATTAACCTAGGCTACCTTGATGATGTCTCTATAGCATACAGCTGCGCTGGTTCACCTAATACCAATAAGAGATATTTTGTGGCTAAAAGCCACTACAAATTCACTAGTATATACTGTATTTGGAAAGTAGAGATGATGTACAATCACGGACCATAATCTCTAGAACACCAAAACGAATCCTGAGATCTGAAGAAGGCAGTTTCTGAATGACAGCCCACCCAAGGCCTCCATTGGTTTGAGATGTGTGTGTGTGTGTGTGTGGCCTTGTGATGGTTTGGGTGGTCTGTCGTCCAGAAACTGTGTGCTTCAGATATTGGGCTTTGACTCAGGTGGGCTAGAGGTCCGTGATTGTACCCGGTTAGTTGAACTGATATTCCTGATAATTATTACAATGAGAGCTTCTGTATTGACTGTGATAGCCTCGGATGGCAATATTATAAATACAAAGGATAATCTGTACCTTTCTATTGTAGTGAAATATTTGCTTAGGAGGTAGTACAGTGTTGGTAAATCTCGAGCAGCTAATTCCTCCAAACTACTCTGAGCAACAGACCACCATTGTTTTTATTAGTCTGGTAATGTTTCCTGGCACACTTTGGAGGTAAAGTATGAAGGCATCCTAATGTACCAAGAGTATATTAATCCTCAAACATAAGACAAGTTTTGTTAACTGAGGTTAAAGACCTGCATATATACTTTTATTAAATTATTAAAATCACTACCACCTACCTCCTCCAACACCAAAAGTAATCAAACAATGATCACACACTATCTCCCTCCTACTACCTTCACCACCACAGATGTCACCGACTCATCTGAGTCACCTGCGAAAACCTTAATACAAATTGTAATATGCATTTAATATGCTTAATACGAATTGTAATATACATCCCTGTTGGATTAAGGCAAGAAAAATCTTAAAATATATTTTATGTTAAATTTCAGGGACAATTTTGGTGATTGATTGACCAATTGTCAATGTTCCCATAGGTTACATGTATCACATAGAACGACTTCTTCTATCGACCTATTGGACGTTCTATAAGAGACCGAGGTGTACAAGATATTAAGTTTTTTCCCCAAGAATATATTTAAGAATACAGTATGGCCTTCATATACCTTGAGTTTATATGGAGATACAATACATAGAAAATAATAGATGTCAAATAAGTACTGTATATTATGAGAACTTTTATTGAAGGCAGGTACTAGTACGAGGAGTAACATAAAACAGACGTCTACCAGTATATGAGAAGTTGTGCTTATAGATATTCATTGCTAGCAATTGCTTAAAAAATTAAATAATAATTAAGCTAAAGATTTATGATTATTCTTTGTTCCTTTTAGTGTAGTTCAGTAGCTACTTTCTATTACTGTACTGTATACAGTTTTGTTATTCTATTGATATAAATACTGTACAGTAGTTTTCTGTTGGTCAGTCTTCCTGGCTAACTGTCTGCTACTATTGGTATACAGTATTAATGTGTATCCATCATCATCATCTTAACCCAAAGATAGTTGTCATGGAGAACTACAACCAATAGGTAGTTGTCATGTGTTGTATGATGGATGGAAAGTGATGGTTCAGCCATCTTCTAGGGGGACAGTTTTTCAGCTACAGTTAATTATGAAGTAAAATATACAGTTTAATATTTTCTTTCTTCCCTTAAAACTTCTTCCTCATATATTTATCATTACCAATGTCTGTTGTGGGTGTGCATGCCCTCATCTTTGTGTTGTTCTTGTTTCGTTCCCGGTGTTTCTCTTTTATTTGTCTATTATCTTGTAACAGGAGAGGTTTTTTACAGTACCAAATGCTGTATATGGCTTGGTGCTTGTTTTGTTTCAGTATGGCACTCTATTCTCTCATCCCCACCCCAACAAATGGGTTGAGTTTTTAAGTTGCACTGAAGCAAATTAGGTTATCACACATTTAAAAAGTTTATTTTATACATCAGAATACTGTATGTAGGTTTTCATCTTATACATATATGAAATATTTACCCCATAAAGATTTACTAAAAATCAAATATATTATGTTAGAAAAAAAAATAACCATATGAAATACTAAAAAAAGTACAATACAGTACAGTATAAGGCAAATTTCTATCAGCGTAAAATGAAGGAAGAAAAAGTAGAAGGGCAGAGAGAGAAAGAGAGGTGAAATGACTCCAAGTTATAAGTAGCTTGAATAATGTTGTATGTAAAGCTAGGTAAGTGAGTGGAGAGAGGTGCATCGAGACTATAAGGAAGGGAGTAGAAACCATCACCACCTTCTGCCACTTAGATATTCAGGGCTGTTAAGTGGGAGGAGGGAGGCATTATCTGGATGGGACCCGAGGCAAGCAGGCTCTTATTCAATAATGTTCGTGGTGTACACGTTAGCGTGGTAACGGTACGATGACTCTTGTGTTTCTATGGAGCCGTCGTACAGTACCACGCCATCGTATACACCACGGATGTTATTGAATACGGCCCGCAGTGTCACACATACTGTACCATTAGAGTCCTGAGTTGGCACTGATTACAAACCATTATTGCCAAAAGATGGCTGAAAATAACACCGTCAGTTATTTGTCAGTTCCTCTTTTTCATGGCTTATTTGACCGGTGACAAAATACTTGGGCAGCCACAGACAGTTTAAAATGGGGTTAAAGTGAACATTTATGCATGCCAGATATTATTATTTTTTCTCTCTTTTCTTTTATGTATTATATTTCTACTGTACTATAAACTACAATTGTCCTTCAAAATGAGGCCAAATTGAGCTTTCGGTATAATCCCTAGTACCGGGACCAATGATTTTCTTTAATTTTAAAGGCACTATCAATATTTTCTCAAACATACTTACAATTATTACTTCTTTGTACTGTCAGAAGTTGATAGAATTTAGTTACAGGTTATATATTGCTATATTTATTATATAAAGCCAATATAATGTTCAGTTACCGCGTAAAAAGCCCTTAGATTACCGTGAGCGTAGTAATGTTTCTATCAAGGAAGATTGGGAGAGGGAGAAAGTTTTAAAGAACTTACTGTAGTAGTAAAGTGGAAAATATATGTTAATCTCTTGCTAACTTCTGTGATCTTTTGGTTTGCATTTTATTTATACTGTATACAGTATTATGATAGGTGTACAAATCTTAGATTTCAAAACTAAACCAAATTGTACTTTATGATGAATAGTAACTTTGTTATGCACATTAGAAGCAAAACATCTGTACACAACCCTTCCCCTGGAGTCTTGAATTAATATGAATCTTTCTAACTTACCTGTGTAAACATTCCTATGATTGGACTGTTTGCTTTAATGCAGTACTTTAATAGAAAAGGATATTATTTTCTTTGGATATTAGTTTCTTGGAGTTCAGTGCATTACATTAACTACATACTGTACAGTACTCTATAATCCTTGTGGTAATTTAAGTTCATTTGTGGCAAAAAAAAATGTGCCTTTAGTGACAAGATTTAAAGCAGGGCCATTATTTTAGCTCTAGTTTATGTAACTTGCAAAAAACATTTATGATTTTCATACACTACTTCAGATTAAAAGCTTCAGTGATACTAAACCATACCATGGTGAAGTCAATATTTAATCAGTGTAAAACTTTATAGATTACCAGTGCAGTGCTCTTCTAGATAGCAATAAGATATTATAAATTGTGGATATATGATGTAACCAAAATTATGTAGTTGATGTTTGGTGTTAAGTTGTTGAACAGGTGTTGAGTGTTGCCGCTGGTGTTGCCAGAGTTCTCAAGTGCTGCCCTTCTGTCTGTTCTAGGGCACTGGGCACCAGCGGCTCACTTCGGGACTCCACCTACATCACCCTAAGGGTCAGAGGAGTGCAGATCCCCATCTCCACGCACTTTATAGAAGGAGGGTGGCAGCACCAAACACAGATTATCCAGACAGACAGAAGGGTGATGATACTGGCCCTCTCACTGAAAAGGCTTGTCATGTGGAAGACAGTTTCAAGACAAGCTCTCTGTCACAGGAGTCAGATTTAGTCGAGGTTATTCCAGAATCATATAAGGCACTTCAGGCTGATGAAGCATTTGCCCAGGTTATCTTCAAGAATGTCAACTTAAGTGAGCATCCTAATGCACCCCAAGAACTACAGATCTCCCTAGATGGACAATTACTCGCTGACCCTTCAGCTCACAGGTTGCCAGGCCAAGTTCCTATTGAAGGCCTTGTTGGACAGGAAAACACTCCAGTTGACCCCCAACAGGAAGCTATAGGGACATATGAGACAGGACCCCAGAGCAAGTATGTTTGTCAATGGTGTGGACGGAGCTTTGATAGAGTTTCAAACCTGAAGCGCCACACTCTTTTACACTCTGGCATCAAACCTTTCAAATGCCTATACTGTAACTACCGTGCCACTCAGAAGGCTAATGTGGTGCAACACTTAGCCAGTCGACACCGAGAGGAGATGAGGGCACTCCTTCACAATTGCATAAATGTCAATGATATCCTTGTTCCATCAGGACCCATGTCCAAAGACAAGGAAGAGAAATATTTGCATTAACGGAAAGTGCCAATTGTATACTCTATGTTGGTTATCTAAAAGTGATTGGACAGTAATGTCATTGATCCCAACAACTATCTCCTGTTATTTTTATTTTTTTAGCACAAAACTGTATTACACTCTAGCTCTAGTAGTTCATTTGGACATGGTCAGGTACATTATATTGAAATGGAATTTAATTTAAATAAAGTCATATTCAATTATATTTATTTAGAGATTTTATGCAGATATAATATGAAAATAATAATCTTTTTGATCGTTACTGTTTGATATTATAGTGCAGATGTGCTGTACTGTACATCCTCTTTGAACTTTGAGCTACAATTTATAAATGAGGAGAGTGTTAGTACAATAGTAATTACATGAATACCTGGACTTTCAATAATGAAGACCAAAATGTTATATTCCACCACTTTGTAGGGACATGACCACTTGAGTTCTCAGAAAATGAAATGTCAATTATGAAAGTACTGTATAATAGTACAGTAATATTATATCAGCTTGTGAAAGATAACTCTACAATTTGTTTGATTTTGTTAACTCTGGGAGGAATAGTCAAGCATGTGTGAAACAGTTTCCAAAAGTTCTTTTAGTTGATAATACAGTATTCTGCAATATGAGTACTGTAGTATTACATTACAGTACTTGTTCATTCCATACTGTAGCAATACTTTTATATATTTTGAGGTAGTTTTAGTAATTTTCCGGTGTTGTTTTTATGTAATAAGTGAAGTGGACACCTTAAGCCTTAAGAAAAAGATTGAATCTTACCAAATTACTCAAGTAACCCCACAAGCATGCACAACACAGAAACACTAAAAATAAATTCACAGCAGCAGGAAAGAATTCACTACATATTTAATCTATCCAACATGCCAGAGTCAAGCGCCGAAGACGGTAACTCATTCTATTCATTCATTGGCAGTTGCAAGATCTAAGCAAGTATTCTGCAATGTGTTGCCATTATAATGAACATGCATGTCTTGCCTGAGTTCAGAAAGATTGTCAATAATTTTCAATAAGAATTTGTGAGACTACTTGGTTACCAGAATTAGTTTCAGTGACCACTGTTGTCATCATATATGTATTGGTGAATATGGTGGCTACATTTTAACCTGAACTTCCATAATGGTGTATCATCATTTTTCTGAAATTTTACAACACTAGTATCCCCACCACTGGTGGTCCAGCATCCAGTTCATGCATAGATAATAAAATGAATGTGCAGTATTAATATACAGTATTGTACTGTATATGGTATTGAGCAGTTTGGTTTATGTTCCTTACAGTACCTCAAACATGAAGGTACAGTATACTGTGATTAGTTATTGATTGTAGCTCATCACCCGAGAGTGAGGAGTCACTTTCCAATCTTAGGTAACATACTGTCACTCATGAATCATAAAACATTATTCTACCACCAACTCCTGAACCTCTTCACTTATACTCCCGAATCAAGCCATCCCTTCAACCTCAAAAATTATGACATTAAGTGTTGACTGTTATGGAGGCAAAAGGGAGAGGGAATAATATCAAAGAAGGCAAAGGATTTAGTCCAGTCAGTTCTGTTTTAAAAGGAAGCTGGAACAACCAATAAAATGTTAATTAAAAGATGGATAATATAGTAAGTATCAGTTACTCATGTTCAGAAGTTGTTACAGTGAAGCACATTACCTTTGTTCTTGTATTTTGTTTACAGTTTGATCGTTACTCTTGTATAATGCACCATACAAAATTAAAAGTTTTTTTCTTTCTTTCTCTCATTATTAAATGTACTGTACTGTAAATTACATTGCCAATAACTACAACATAGGTATACTAAAGAGTTAGAAAGATAAACCTATGTCTGAAATATTGCTACTGTAAAGTAGATTGATAGTTTTAGGTTAGTGTGATAGCTATGATGAAGCTATATAACCCTTGGTGCTCCTTTTAATGTTCATATTTACTGTATAATACAGTTAGGTATTATGATTACAGTACTTGGGTGATTATAGGCATTAAAGGAAACCTGTGAAGAGTATTAGAAAATAAAGTACTGTATACTATCATTATTACTGAGTGTCTGATTAACCATTAAGTATAATATACTTAAAAATTTAGTTTCATGATTTGGGGGGAAAAATTAGCAATAATAAAACAGGAAAAAGGAAAGACTATTCCAAATTTTCCTTATGATTATTCATGGATTTCTGATGTACTTGAAGAGTGAAACTTAATTCAATCATCAGTAGAAAGTACAGTACACCTAATTACCAATGCAGAAAAAATATCTTGATATGGTGAGGTACAGTACTGGGTAAATACTGTTAATAATATTACATTATACTGTACATGGTAGGATTGAGCTCTGGCCTGGCAGTAAAACTCTCAGAAGTCTTACATACTTTGACTTTAGAGTCCAGTATCTATCACTCTATGTCTTCATCTATTGTGCAGTAAGCTGTCCACATTGAGGCTTCTGCACTCACTTATTACTGATATTTAAATAATAAAAAAATTAATAAATATTATACTGTACTGTATACAATAGTCACAAATGTTTGTGATTTCATAGCCCAACTTAGCATTCATCGTAAGTTCTTAACATGTATGAGACAAATCTCCTGTTGATTTGTTATGATATAACTGAAAAGTGTTGGATTGTGTTGGTGGCTGTATTATTAACTCATTTACAGTACAGTACAGTACTGTATGTGGATTACTTATTTGAGTTTTTGAAATCAAAAGGATGCAGCCTTAGTATTAAATATCATCATTGGTCATGGCTGGAGTTTTTGTTCTCATAGCATCAGGGTCAGTACTTAATATGGGCATCAGATTAGTGCAGTGGTATAGCATCCTCTCCCACCCATGGTTGGCCCAAATTCAAAGGTTGCCATTGTACGCAAATTGAATAAAGAAGGTAAATTGTAGTCAATTAACCTCTGTACATTCTCTGCATGACCCACATGGATTAGGCTGAAATTCATTTCCATTTCAATTGTTTATCTTATTGATTATTTCTCTATTATAGAGTTTCTCTTGTTAATAACATATTCTACTGAAATACCCTAAGTACTGTATGTTTGTACAGGTTAACTGTGTGTACATCTGTGAAAAGGTTTTGTGTAATGTGTGTTATAATTGTTACTGCTGTGGCCGATGCTTGTTATAACTTCTAAAACCAAATATTCATATTTATAGTACTAGTTTACATGTAGTATATATAGGCAATAATACTGTAGCTGGTAGGAGTGATGTGAAAGAGGAGTTTAATGTGTTGTGTTTACGTTACTGGCTGGGTGCTACGTCAATAGCTGTGTTTGTTCTCTTGTAGGAGCAACACGTGGGTGGCGTGCCGTGTGTCTCTCAGGCTAGACGCCTTCTGGACTTCACTCGCCCCTACTGGGCCTCCACCAAGAGTTCAGCCCCAGCCAGCCCTGCATTCCTGACCCCAAAATCTCCTCCCTTATTATCACCCTCTTCATCATCATCATCATCATCACCATCACCCTACCTCGTCGGTGCCCCAGGAACTCTACATAAAGGCAATGTCCTCGATGCCCACCCAGACCCTCAGACCAACTTGTCCCTCAAGACCTCAAGTGTTATAGAGTCTAGACAGACCTCTTGGCCCGAGGCACCAAAAGGCGTACCAGTTACCAGCGAGTCAGAAATTCTAAGGGCTGTGGCACTGTCCAAACTATCCCCAGTGTCCCACAGGCCATCTCGGGACCCTCTGGAATGTCCCTGGTGCCACAAGGTTCTGTCTAAGGCATCTAACCTTAAAGTCCACATGCGGTGCCACACTGGTGAGAAGCCCTATCATTGTCTCTTCTGCCCATACACTGCTGCTCAGAAGATCCAAGTTATCAACCATATGAATGCACGCCACCAAAACTCGCCCATCAACTTTTCATAACTAGATCTACAAAGGTAAAGCTTTCCCTCACATAGCACAGTACAGTACTGAACTTTGAAATGTTACTGTACACAATTGTGTTCCAATTGTGTGGTACTGTAATAAAATTTTGTGTTTCTAATGTAATGCCAGAAACCATTGTTTTACCTGAATATATTGCACTTGCAATCCTAAGTACAGTAAATTTATTGTTGTTTAAGAAAGCACCATTTAGGGTGACACCCAAATTGACAATGTTTTTGGTGTTTTCTTATGCACTACCGGTACATAAAGTTATGTTACTGAAGACTAGTTACCATGGTTCTGAAATAATGAAAAGTTAAATTATTTATTATAAAATAAGAGTAGGCCTACAGTATGTGGTTAATATGTTCAAATGTAAGCTGAATGCCCATGAACTTGTCTATTTTATTCTCTGCTGTAGTGTACACTTACACCTTTTTTATTACTTGATACAGTACACAATTTGTAAGTGACTGTTGTACTGTATATTATATGAAGATTAGGAAAAAGCAGATATTGTGGTAAACAGTATCTTATCTTATACCTCACTTGTGCTCTGTTTGTGAAATTGTCTGCTTTCTTTATAAGTAGTATTATATGCAATTTTGCAGATTTACAATGCTTCCAAGCAATGGCTTTTAAAACTAAATATATTTACAGCATTTACTTCACTATTATTAGTTTTTTATTAATGTTTCTTTAGAAATTATTCTGCAATTTCATAAATGTTTGTGATCATAATTTTTCACAAAGATAACCATATAATTTGTTCAGTCATTATTACATTAAGCATTCTCTTTTTATGAACAGAAAAATGCCTATTTTTATTGTATGAATAAATCACTAGATAATCTTAGATCCAACAGTTCATATGGGTAATGATAACCATGATAACAGGAACAAGCAGCACCACTCAGCAAAGGAGCAGGTGACTCAAGCTAGTTTCTCTTCTCTTTTAGGAATTCTGGGAAGCTCTCATACCTCCTACCCAAGGCAACCACCACCACCCCCAACCACTCCATACCACCTCCACCACCACTGCCCTGCCATACAACCAACAGAAACTCCTAGCACTGCGCTGCTTCCAGTGCCCCTTCTGTGGCATATCCATGAGTCACCGCAACAATATGAGAAAGCATATTAGGACTCACACTGGGGAGAAGCCCTATTACTGTCGCCTCTGTGATTACCGGGCTTCACGAAAGGACTTGGTAGAGAAGCATGTCAATATCAAACATCCAGGACAAGAGATTAGTAATAATGTGTCAAGTGATATCCCCGAACTGCATCGTTGACTGCAGGCTTTGCTGTTGTTCCAAAAGCTGTCGAAAATGAAGCATAGCAAATCGGCAAAGCAATGCACTGATCATGGAGCCCCTTCTTTATTGTTTGGGACTAGATTCTCCCAGTGGTAATTCCTTGGAGACAACCATATACTTGAACATCCAAAAATATGTGTTTTGATAACAGACATAATACACAGGCAAACAGAAAACCAAGACTAATGAAAATATCCTGTTATATGATGCACAGGGTAATTGGTGGAGTTGCATCAGTGTGGACATAAAAGTAATTAAAAGTACAGTTGGATACGGTATTTACAATGATACGCATTAGTTATTTATCAGTTGTTAGGTTGTATGTAATACGTTCGAACTCTAATAACCATGTGAAACCATTATGGTCAGTTTCATGTTTGTGTTATTAATGAGAATTGTAGGACTACTGTACATTTTCCATGTTTTAGCACCGAAACTGCTACCCTATTAAACTTTTTCAGGTAGGCTACTGTAAATTTTTTAAAGCTTATAAGAAAATGAAAGCAGTATAATAGTAGTATTTTACAGGAAGGTGTTGAACTAAATACAGTACAGTTTATGCTTAGCTAATCAATCAGTGTTGTCAACATTTCATATCGGCCTCAAAGCTCTATAGTGTGGGAAATATGTAGTTAATTGGTACAGTATTGAGAGAATGAACCTCTTAGCTGCTAATGTATATGTATTGTACAGTACTGTACTGTACTATACTTTTGTAAGGAGAACTATGTTGTCAACATATTGGAACCTTCTGGCTTCTATCAAATGAAAAAAGAGTTAATTCATTATAGGTACTGTACTGAAGTCTATTTTGTGAAACAGTTGAGTAATGGTGAACCTTCAATTTACTGACAACTTTATACTCCCTTGATGTTACACACTGATTGCTGCAGTTATACTGTACAGTACTCGGATATACTGTATATCACATTCATATTGTTGGGCTTGTGTCATTAAATTGAATATAAATATTGGAGGAAATATTTTTATTGTGTATAGTATTATCATTTCATTTTCCCATGAAAGCAACTGGCCAAAGTAGTTTTGTACAAAAACTTATTTTTATGGTAATGCCTCTGTATCTACTGTATAGATGAAGTGTATGACTTGGTGTGTACAGTACAGTATGTTAAGAACATGCAGACTGTTTACTGAAGACAGACAAGCCTTCAGGACAAAATGGTAGAGTGAAGAGACCTTATTAAAACTCAGATTGTGTGTAAGTATTATTAGTATGTGACTCATTATCACAAAACAGTTATTGTATTTATGTACAGTACAGGACGGTATATTGAATATTCCTTGGGTTACTCCTGTGTGTATTAACTCGAGAAGTGGTGAATATGTTATTGTTATATTGAGGACCTACTTACTCTCAAAAGTTATTCCTTTTTTATTCTTATCTATAACACTGCTGTGTGGTACAAAGGTTTGGAACTAAAATGTACCCCAGTTTTTCCATAGTGCTTCCAAATCATTGGTGGACATTTACAGTGCTCGGGAGAGTTAGGGTTGTACATAGAGGTTATAGAGTTGGCAGTGGTAATGACAAGTCTGATGGCACCATGTATTGTGTATAGAACCATCATACTGGTCCTCATCATTGCCCAGACCATTGATTTTCCTGCATACAGCCCCTAATTTGACTACTGTAGTACTGACCCTGCTACCAAAGAGTACTGTCAGACTGGAGTGTGAGCCAAGATGAGAAGTTGACCACATGTATTCAGTCTTGCTCCATAATCCATTTACATTCCCACCAAGGCAAGAGATTCTGGAGAAAAATTCAGTCATTTACTTTCATTATTTTAATGCTTATACTGTATTGCATATTCCACTACTCTGACAATGGCATATAATTATTTTTGTAAGGTTTTTGGGAAATCTATAATTGGATGAAAATAACAAATTCCAAATTGTAATACAGAACAACCAAAATTTTATTTTATAGTTTGGAGTAAAGGACATCATTCATCATACCAGAGCTCATGTTTTATATGATAGATATTAAGAGAACTTACAACTGTTATGTGGGAACTTGTACAAGTCGTCTGCCACCAGATGTCTCTCACTAGTCTACTAACAAGTGCTCTGCTTCAAGTACACCTCGGTCTCATATAGAACGTGTTTACATAAAACGAGCGACCAAATTAATAGCTTAAAATGATTTTACAAAACGATTGCATCCATATAGAACGGATGGCGAAAATAAGTGAAGCAAATCCGAGGAGTTCTTATACAAAACTTGCGAAAAGATAATGAACGTACTGTATCAGGAAATGATATCACTGACGTCTGTGAAGTGTGGGTGAGCATGTTACCATCACTTCTCCTGCACTCCTTCCCCCTTCTATACCCTCAGTCTCCATTCACCCTAGCCCAAGGTCAAGGGAATATAGCCCTAACCTACGTTTTTTTATGAATCTTTTTATTTCATTTGTGTACTGTACTCATGTTATTTACTTGGATATGCAGCTTCTCCTATAAATGAAGTACAATATAATCAAAGTAATTTAACACATACAGTACTCCAGGCTGAGCACCTGTTTAGTGTTGGTAAATTTGGAGCAACCTATTCCTCCAATCTATTCCAAACAACAGACCCATCATTATTTGTATTAATCTGGTCCTGTTTCCTGGCATACTTTGGAGAAATCAAGGCACTCTAATGTACAAAGTCCCCCATTATACAGGAGGAAGTGTAGGTTATGAATAGTGTACAGTATAGTAAATATGAAGTTTGTAAATACAGTACAAGTATTCTTTATGTACAATATGTTAATAAATTCCTGTCCCAAAGACTCATGGTATCCTTGACAGTGTTTCTGTTACCTTTTCCAACATATAACATAGTCATTAATTCCATACAGTCTACAAATACTGTACAGTATTGGACTGACACCATTTTAAAATGGAAACCCAGTGCCATTTCATATATCAGTGCAAATATAGCAATGTAATACTTGTTTGCATAATCTGTATGTAGATCCTTCATGGCATGCAGTTTTTATTTCTGTTTTGCTAAATGAAGAATTGAATTACTGTATTGTACTGTGTATTGGAAATGTTAAAAGGAGTGACTGCAAACATGACCAGTAATACAATAGTAAATTGAATGTCCAGATGATCTGCAGGGTAACTTTAGAAAGTATATATGAGTAATGTTTGATTAATTATCTAAGTGAAAGATAATAAAAGCCATTTCATAATAATTTATGAAAAAGCATGCTTCAAAATGAAACTGTTAGAAGTTGTAGAAAAGTAGTGTAGAGATGTGTGAATCCTAAATTCTCATTTAATGTATAATTTTTTATATAATTATACAATTTCTGAGTATGTATTCTGTCATGTGATTTGTAGACACTAAGTACAGTATATACAGTATGTAGAATCTTGCAGCTTTTGTTAAAGGTGCTAGATGACTGGAACCCCAATGTTGTTTTTTTCTCTCCCCCTCAGGCAGTCGATGTTCTCAGCAAGAGCTCAGTCTCCAACCTGCCACTCCCCCAGTCCCACCCACTCTCTAACCCCACCAATCCCCATGGGCTCCCCCTTCAGTCACCACCCCCAACTTACCACCAACAGCTCTCTCACTCCCACTTCCTTACTCTACAGCAGTGCTCCCCACCTTCCTTCCTACCTCCTTCCCCCAACACCCAGTACCCAACAGGAACAACTTCAGATAACCCAACAACACAGGATCTCCTCACATCACTACAGCAAATCGGGGCTTTTGGGGCCGAAATACCTTCAGGAGGGGGGACTTTGGGTTTCAGTTGTCCTTACTGCGGAAAAACAAGCCGATGCTTGAGTCACCTTCAGACACACCTTCGGACGCACACTGGAGAGCGACCCTTTGCTTGCCACTTCTGTTCCTTCCGCACCACTCAAAAAGTCGCCCTAAAAGAACACATTTATACCCACACTGGAGAGAAGCCTCATGCATGTCCAGTTTGTGATTTTAAATGTGCCAAAAAATGTAACTTAAATTCACACATAAAGAGGCACCATCCCTCATGAATCTCACACTGTGTATATATTTGCTCTGTACTGTACAGTATATTGCAGTCCATTTTATTAATAAATTTCTTTGTGCCAAGAAAGATTTGTCACTGTAGATAGCCATGGTTCTCTGGATTATGACATAAGTACTGTAGTTGAAATTCATATAAGTGTGTTTCTTTGAGACGGCATCATGCTGAAATGGTTATTAAAAATGTATATATGAACTTAAAATTCAGTCTGGGGTTAGGTTATGATATAAGCTGAAAATTATGCAATTCATACCAGTATACAAATTTATTACCATTATTTTCGTTATATGCATTTATTTAAAAATATATACAATACTGTATTATAATGTACTGTAGTACTTGTAGAAACAAAGTGAAATTAAAGTTCTGTTCAGTTTTTTGTTTTTCTAAGCTTTCACATACTTTCTGTATGGTGTGTTTAGTATATTTGTATCTTATTAGATGTAAAACAATACTTGAGAAACATTTCATACTTCCCAGTATATCCTTAAAACAGATAAATTGGAGTGTACTGTACAGAACTAGAATATACAGTACCGGTACTGTATTTTGTTGGTTCGAACATAACACATCGTATTGCAGTTACTATACTGTATTAAGTATGTCTGCTTACACTGATGGAACAGTTATCTTAAGTACTTCACTATCTCTACAATGCCAACTAATGCTGTATAAAGAAAGTTACTCTGTCACAGCAGCAGTATACTGTATTATATTATTTTATAACTGACTTTATTTATCATAACATACTTTAATAACTTGAATACTGTACAGTTGAAGGTGTGCATAAAATTAATATTGTACCGTATGACTGACGTGAGGAGGAGTCTTTTAAAATGTTTGCAGTATTAAAGTTTTCTGTGATGTTTACTCTGAGATGATGATAATAATGATGATCCAGTGGCCATTTTCTTTTGATGGAGGACACTGTTGGAAACCTTTCATATTTAGCAGAGCTCTCAAGTGCTCACCATAACATACTGTATGACTGTAACTGAATGGCTTTGACTGTACTACATAATTATAACAGTAGTATATGTTTGTTGGTTGGCTGATTTGTGCATCACTTGAAAACTACACATCACTCATCAAAACTAATATTATATTTGGAATCAGCATGTTGTTGGTATATTTGTAGCACAACTTCATTACCCATGACACATCTCCACTACCACACCAGCATCTTGTCAGAATTAATTAGTAGTGTGGTGTGTAGTGTTATGCTTTGTACCCAGTTAAAAGAATTGTGTTCATTGGTTTGTGTGTGCTTCACTCAGCATTGCCTTAGACAACTGGTAATCACGGACTTCTCACAACCAGGCTACACTGAGCAGCGTAGATAACTGTGAGACTCCAACTTGGGAAGGGGGACCTTTAGCTTGTGAAAACTACGTAAATTATTATTATTATCTTCTGTTGTTCCTCATAGTGACCGACTGATCTTTTTTTCTTCATGACCAATGGCTGCAACATAGACAAATAGAGCCCCTATTGTGGACGAGGGTTGAGTAACCAGAAATAGGTGTCTGTGTCTCATATAATGGACATATGCTGGTATACATATTACAGCATATAACTTGTGTATTAATTATGAAAATAAGTTTTGTTCAATAAAGTTAGGTTTGGTTACAGTGTACTTGAAATTGAGTACTGTACAGTAATGCAGTAATCATATTTAATCACTTAATGTGGTAATTTTTAAAAATTAGGATTACAGTACAGTATTACTAATGTTTGCTTATTGAATAGATTATGTTTCTTTCAAGCATGTTTTATGTTTCTCTCAATTTCTTTTTGTTTCTTTTTTGTATCGGCACAGTTATTGTTGACCTAACTTTTCTTTTTACCATATGCTGTAATGACATGGAGATAATAATCACCCATATTTTTCAGGATTCTGATGATAGTCTTCAAAGGGAACCTAGTTTGAAGGAGTATGGGAAAAAAGTTGGTTTAATGTCATCGAAATGGTTACCACCCCCAACACTGCCCAACTACCATTATGAAGACATACAGTCCTGGGTAAGATATGCTTTACTTTCTCCCTGTCTCTTTAATCATGTGTAGTTATAGACCTAATAGATATAGACTTGATTAATATATCATTACTCATCACTAGCAGGAATACAGGCATTCTAAAATACTGTACTGTATCTCTACTATGTTATGAGAGGATTGTGGATAGTGAATGTGAAATATAATACGAGATGATTATGCTCTGTGGGAATATGAGATTTTACTGTATTAAAATGAAAGCATGGCAATTTTATCCCGAGACTACTATACTGTACTGAATATTGATCTTTAATGTTAGTCACTGGAATGCATACTCACCAAAAAGATTCAAGAACTATTGTACCTTTATGGATATTCCTCTGAACTTGGTACAGTACCGGTACTTGTTTGTTCCAAATGTTTTTAATTACAAATATCTCCACCCATTGGATGAAGGGAAATGGGTTATTGCAGTGCCATTGGTCAAGATAGTTGATCCTAGCATGATCCCATTTAGTAAAGTGCCAAATGTACCGGTACTGCAAGTAGTATGCGTGTGAGGTACAGTTGTCAGCACTGTCGCGTGGTACAGGGGATCACATGTTAAAAGATATTTTAGTTATCTATTTCCTTAAGCAACAAAGTTCACATCATGTGCTAGTGTATCAAGGATACTCCATCTCACATATGTGGATTGTTTTGAGCTAAATAATCACAGTGGTGCTACATCTCTGAATATGTGTGAGCCCCTGTCCACATGGCAGTGCTGGCGAGTCTACTTAAAATCACTTCAACTATTTGACTGTTCAATTTGTCTTTGTTTGTGTTTGAGCTCATATATGTGTCTGGAGTTCAAATGCTGCTGGAGTTTCTACAAAAGCATTCACAGTAAAAAGTGAATTCGTATTTGAACATTTTGCTGTGACACTGCTGTACTTAGCCTACTACCTTTATCCCACCTGTTATTGATCCTTTCATTATGCCTAAGCTCTATTACAAGTCTTGTAAATTTACTACAGTGTTATTCTCCTTTTTTCACAGGATGAATGGGTTCGTTATGAATTGCCTGATATAAATTTTAAGATTGAAACAACAAGAGTGGAGCCTTCTCCTTATGACTTCCTCGGATTTGATGAATTAGAAAACACAGATGTTGATGGAACAGTGAAGAAAGGCAAAGAAAAAAGTGCTGAGCTGAAAGAAAAGGAGTCCACAGAAAATGAAGCAACTAATGAATACCAAGAAAATTGTCCCTCAGATACAGTAGGAAAAGTGAAAGACAGAAAAGATAGAGAGAAGAGGAAAGAAGACTGTGACGAGAAGACAAAAGAAAACCACAAAGAGAAGAGGAAATATATCCAAGTAGAGGAAGAAGAAAATTGTGAAGAGAAAAGGGCTGAAGAACACGAAAACAAGACGAAAGAAGACAACGGTGAAAAGGCACATGATGACAGTGATCATGAACAAGATGAAGCATATGAACATCAGCGGAACATAGTCAGTGAAAGTGACAACCTTGGAAAGGAGACACAAAGAGTTTGGAATTTGTTGGTAAGTGAGGTGGAGGAGCTGACCAGCGGTGTACAAGAAGGCAACTCAGGAGACAGGAGGAGGGCTGATGGCCAATTGACAAGTGCTAAAGTTTTGACCCCAGATAATGACAAATTTGATGGAGAAGATGAAAATATAAGTACAGTTGATAAGGATCAGGCAACTCCATCAAAGGAGAGTGAAGTAAGTGGCAGTACATTTGTAGAGAAGAAGAAAAAAGACAGTAAAGATAGAGAAAAGAGGAAAGAAGACAATGATGGGAAAACAAGAGTAGGCAATGAAGAGAAGAGGAAACGCAACAATGAGAAAGATGGAGGATGTAAAAAGAGGAGGAAATTAGGCAGTGAAGAAGTGAAAGAGCAAAATGAAAGAGAGAGGGAAGGAATCCACAAAAATAGTAAACAAGACGGTGGACAAACACTTAGCAACAATGAAAAGGGGAAGAAAGAAAACAGTGAGGGAGAGAATAAAGAACCAACTAAAAGGAACAGAAGCCACAAAGACAAGAGAGAAGACAGTGATAAGGCACAAGATGGCAAACAAGCAGACATTATCCCACCAAGCAGTTCCCCTGTTCAAAAAGAAACAGATAAAACTGTGCCTTTAAATAAAGATAAAGATACTGTAACTAAGCCTACTTCCTCACAAAGTCCGGGAGTTACCATCTTTTCTTCTATTATAAAACACCCAACACCAGATGCTGTCCATGAAAATCAGAGGGGTGAGAAAGTCGATGAAGTTTGTAACAAGGAAGTAGTGAGTGAGAATGTAGAGGGAGAACCAACAATAGATAAAGATCCTCATAAACATATAGAACTAAGTGAAAAAAGAAAAAGAGATTTGACCATGAAAAAAGAAAACTTGGATAAAAATGATGAAATTGAAATTATAAATGATATAGATTGTGCAATTCCACCAAAGGAAGGTGAAGTAAGAGCCAGTGCTTCTGAAGCCACTTCCATTCAAACATCCAATAACAATGTAGATATTCTCAAAGAAGGCAGGAAGACAAGACAGAGAAATTATAGGACCTACCCCAGGGCAAAGAAAAAGGTGTCGCCTTCATCAACACCAAGTTTCTGTCATTTTACCATAAACAAGCCACTTCAGGTGGAGAATAAATCATCCGTGAATCCCCAAACAAGTCCTGAAGCATCACCTACTTTGCAGCAAGAGGATAAGGTTTGTTAAACAGAGTTCAAAAGTATAAACTCCCAAAACCATATCTGCTAAGTTGAAATATGTCATGTTCCAAACTGCAGTCACACACATACACCCAAAACCTGCTTGTGCTTTAGAATTTTGAACAAAACTTAAAAAAATTCTTAAACTTTACATAGTTGACTATTCAGGTGTCTCCAGGGAAGGCACTGTATAGAGATACTGCATAGAGTTGAAGGTGGATGGGTGGAGCAGCAATATTAGTGGCAACTGTACATGCAGTCAGTTAAGGACCTCTGTGATGTAGTCACACAATTGGAGGTTAACGAGTCCCTCAAACATTGCCATGAAATAACATCTTTATTGAAGGATCATATTTCATGGCATACTCATGAGGAATCAGAAGGCACCAACTCTCATACACGATCACAGGCTCCTTAAAGTACTGAGAAACAGATGCTGTATATTCAATTATGAGCAATCTTTTAACTGGTTATATATATATATATTTTTTTTTTTTCTTTTTTTTTTTACAGACTGAGAGAAGACTAGAAGAGGAAATTTGTTCTGATGGGCAACACAAGATGAGCGGCTCTTCAGTGCTAGTAGGAAATGAGATCCCTTGTAATTCTGATAAAGCAAAAGTCTGCAATATAATTAAGTCAAACATAATCAAATATATGAATGAAAATGTACCCGCAAGTGTTCCACCTACGTGCCAAAGGAAAGAGAGGGATACATCAGTTCTGAACTTCCCAAACCAGAAAAAATTAGTTTCAGCAGACATTATTCCACCAAGCAGTTCCCCTGTTCAAAAAGTAACAGATAAAACTATGCCTTTAATTAAAGATAAAGATACTGGAACTACCATTGTTTCTCCTATTATAAAACACCCAACACCAGATGCTGTGCTGACTGACTCTCCAAGCACATCCACAGCAGCACCCAGTCCTGCCAAAGAATCTCTGACAAGCATCCCTCAAAGTTCAACCCTACCTGTTACTCCACAGGAGACACCTCATGATGGTAACATATTGAAATCTTTTAGCTCAGCAGTGACACAAAGTAAATCAGATAAATCAAATATGTCTCAAGCTCAGATACCTACAATGCCTGAGACCAGTCAGTCTGAGGTATCCAAAAACTCTGAGACTCGACTATATTTACTCCCAACGAGTCGATTGACAACAAATCAATTGGGAGCAAACCAGTATCCTAGATTTTTACTTTTGAACAATACGATAACAAGCATTCCTTATCCCCCTGGTAAAGATGCACAACCCAAACAGAAAAATGTTATTTCTCAGTCTGATGGTCATGCAGCACCCACCTCCCAAGACCGGCATCAAGGCATAAGACAAGGTGAGTCTAATGTGGATAAAAAACAACATCATAAGGTAATCTCTGTACTTGAAAAAATGCCTGCAGTGCCTAGGAATACCATTACCTCTGGAAATAAGGAGATCCAGCTTGATTCTTTCTCTACAGAACTGAATAAAGACTCAGATCATCATTCCAAAGGCACTCAGGAGACACCTCACATGTCAGGTACAGACCAGACACCTCACATGTCAGGTACAGACCAGACACCTCACATGTCAGGTACAGACCAGACACCTCACATGTCAGGTACAGACCAGACACCTCACATGTCAGGTACAGACCAGACACCTCACATGTCAGGTACAGACCAGACACCTCACATGTCAGGTACAGACCAGACACCTCACATGTCAGGTACAGACCAGAATTCAGAAAAAGAAAAACAATTAGAGCAAGAGGTACCACTAGTACAGCAGAAATTAGCATCAGTTCAAACACAAACCCCGAAGTATCCACCTAGACCTTGTGTAGTATCACAAATGTCTGGTGTAGCATCTACTCCTGTGAATTCACAGCAAATGCCAGCATCAAAAAAATCACAGAAAATAACACCACCCACAAGTAATCAACAAAAGTCTCATTCACTCCCATTAGTGAAAAACTGGCCTCTACTATCAACTACAAAAAGCAAATATGAATGTGAGTCAAGTACTCTATCCAAGACACCAGAAAGCTCAACATTATCCCCAAATTCAAGGGAAACAGTAGCATCTGACCCCTTAACTCATAATGACCCTCTAACATCTACAGTATCTGCACAAGGAACAAGTGAAGGGAGAGACGGGAATTACACTTTGCTGAAACCGAAGGATAAACATACATCGTCTCAGTTAGCACAGGAAACAAAAGTACCAGGAAATGATGTCCCTGCTACTTCTCTTAAAGTACATAAGAGGCCAACATCATTATCCAATGTATTGGTGGAAACAGTGGTATATAAAAATGTATCACCTACTTGTATAGAATCTCAGAAAACCACAGCAGCCAAATGTTTGTCCACTGCCCCTCCTGTGACATGTCTCAAACCACCAACAACATTTCCAGTATCCCAGCATACACCAATATCATCCCAAACAACACAGGGAACAGCAGCACCTCAAAATGTGTCTCCTACATTTCCATTGATATCTCCCAAGGTGTCATCAACATCAGGAAAGTCAGCATCAAGTGAGGTGGCAAATACAAATCAAACATCACAACAGAATCCACCAGGGACGCCATATAACCTTGCTGTTGCGGGGAAACAGAAACAGAATCGAGCAGCTGCACCAGCACAGAAAAATGTGTCTGAACAAAATAGTAGCTTACATACAGAAGCAGAATTGAAACCCCCACAGATGATGACACCAAACATTGAACCTCTGGAAGCTGCACCTGTTATGAACCAAAATCTGACACCATATACGAGTGTGACTGAAAAGAATCACAGCTCACACCAAGAGAAAAGTCCTTCAGAACCACAGCAGCGGACACCACAAATTAAACAAAAGGAATCTACTTGTATGAATGAACAAAATCAAACACTACAGCAGAAGGTTTCAGAACAGAAACAGAGCCCACAGATGATAAAAACTGAATTAAACCCACAACAGCTGACACCGAAAATGGTACAACTGGCAGCTTCTTGCAGTATGAATCAAAATCTAGTCCCAGAAAAAAGTGCGACTGAACAAAGCTGTAGCCATCATCAGATGTCACCAAGAAAAAAAGATGTGAGTAAATCATGTTTATGTAAAAAAACAGAACAAAGTCTTTGTGGAAACAAAACATTACTTAATTCTCCATCAAAAAGGCTTTATTTGCCAACTGAAGTAACTACAGGTAAAGACCAAAAAGAGAGGTCTGTTGAAAAAGAAAATGAAACAGTTAGTAAATCACCAATATGTTTCTCTTCTTCCTCTTGTGCAGACAATGATATACAAATGCAACATAAAAATACTGAGAGATTTAAGATGCATATATGTGACTGGCTAATGTTTGACATGAAACCATGCAGTGTTACACTTCATCGTCACCTGTCATGTACTACATGTGGTAAGCGTTTCTCCAGTATCAGCAATATACAAAAGCACCTCGAGTCATGCAACAGCAAAACTTTGGATAAAGAAGATGTTAAAAGTAAGCTTCAGTAGCTGATACATTTTTGATGACATTATGTGAAATTTACTTTTAAACTTTTTGGATAATACCATGTACAGTCGGCAGCATAAGTTCGCTTCATTTCCACCTACTTATGTATGAGCTATATTGATGTTGCAATACAATTTTAATGCAGAGATGACAGATATAGTTCTCATATGGTAAATTACGTATGTTGTGGGAATAAAAACTGGTTTAGAATGCAACTATCTGGTCATATTAGCAATTTTAAGTACATGAGATGGACGCGAATTTATGCTGCCGGCTGTACACTTCCGGTCAGAAGTTGTGTCCCGATTCCCTGACACGACGAATTGGAAAATGCGAACAATGGTGCACCTTGCACCTTGCTCCACACAACATACAGTACCATTGTTCAAACTTTTGAACTTTGCCTAGTTTATCATACCAGGGGATAGGGACACAACGTCTGACTGAGAATGTACTAAGTTGTTGTTGTTGATGTTCTCCCAGGGCAGAATGGCCTCTTGCCCCACAAACCCCCAGTACGCTCTGGTCGCAATCCCACAGCCAGTGCTGTAGGCCCAAGTCCACATTACCTCAAGAGCTATAAAAGTGGGGCCACACCTTCCATGAGACCAGCCCTGAAGGGACTATATGTGGGCAGATTTTGTCAAATCCTCTAGAAAGTGACCAGATCCTACATCAATCTTTATTCTAACCCTGAGGGGGATGGCTAATATTCACAGAGAATAAAGTAAGCCCCACTGGGCAGGGTGTACCAAATAGTTAACAACACTTAACCTGTGATAATTTTTGGTAAACATAAATCTTTGATGAATACTATACAAGTACTTTTAATATCATACTATATTACAGTATCTCATTGTATAATAATATTACTTTGTATACTATCTCTGTAAACTTGAAGACTTGATTTAGAAAACAATGTTAACAAATTATCAAAGATGAGTTACCAGGAGGTGGTAATGGGAGGTGGCCGTGTTGTTTAGTGTTCTGGACTCATAACCTAGAGGTCAGGAGATCGATCCTCTCAGGTGAGGACCTGAGAATATTTACTCTTCCAATATGAGTTTCGGGCACTAACTATAAGGCCACCGAACGTCGTAAAACACCCTCTCTGGTACCATAACAGCTGCAGTATTTGGGAATAACTCTCACTTTCCTCGTTCTGTGGCTGGGTGCCAGTTTGGATGTCATGACGTGTGTGTGTGAGCAGCTGTTGACCAGGGCCACGGTAATGGGCTTAATTAAGCCTATGTCCGGTGTCAGAACATATATATACAGTATATATTAAAAAGAAAAAGGTATTTCAGTTGGTCAGGTTCTGTTTTAACAAATATATTTACTGACTGGTGTTTCTTACAAACAACCAGAACTCAGTACTGTACAGTAAATCATTTTAGAGTGATGAACCTCACAATGGATCACAAATTAAAGCAAATTTTGTAGTCATATGTATAACATAAGCCAGTGTGTTATAATATGGATTTTTGTGTCATACAGTAAATTCTCATTATAAATTGGGATTAATGTGAAATAGTGTGTGTGTAATGAAAGTATATACTGTACTGTAAACACTTATGGTTCACTACATTAAACACCCATAATTCCAGTGTACTGTACAATGAGGGTTTTCTGTAGACAGTTTCATTTTTTATCTCTACTAGTTTAATTATAAAATGACCTATTGTATTCCCCTTATTTTACGACCTTCCTTCCTTCAAGGAGGCATGTGGTATCGGTATTATCTGGATATAAACCAGTTATTTGTAGTTAAGTATTCTTTTAGGCACATCCATCAATGGGTACTTTTGTCCTTGGTGTTACCTCAACTAAGATATTAAGGAAATATTTTAGTTTGTAAATACTGTAGTGTTAAAATATTTTGTTTTGTTTTTTGTTTTGTTTTTATGTAGGAGATGAGTAGATACATTTGTTTCTCAGTTTGAAGTTTTGTAAATACACTTTGCATGCTTGGTTTTTTAATCTTAAAGGTGGCAGTATTGAACGGTATGCACCTCTAATGTTCTTGAATAAGGCCCCTATTATATGTAATAGATATTCTTTGTTAGAAAGGAGGTACATTAGTTTAAGGTTTTATTTCAATATTCTTTGTTAGAAAGGAGGTACATTAGTTTAAGGTTTTATTTCAATATTCTTTGTTAGAAAGGAGGTACATTAGTTTAAGGTTATATTTCAATATTCATCATCATCATTCATCATTTTCGTTTAACGTCCGTATTTTCCCATTTAGGATGGGGTTGGACGGGCGATGACTGCTCTCCAAATCCATTTTTAGTGTGGTTGCCGTCATCATTTTTTTGTTGGAGCGAAAAATTTTATGGGTAGCATGCCCTTGCTTACAACCACCACGGGTATCGGCGGTGGGCCTAGCCTTTGCCTGTCAAAGGCATACCCTACAAGGCAGCAGGGGGTTTGGATTCAGAGTTTTCCTTCTCCTAGCCTTTGCCTAAAAAGGCATACCCTACAAGGCAGCAGGTACCCTAAACAGGTGCTACCATTCAGGGCAGGTTATATTTCAATATTTATTTTTAGAAAGGAGGTACATTAGTTTAAGGTTTTATTTCAATATTCTTTGTTAGAAAGGAGGTACATTAGTTTAAGGATTTATTTCCCTTTGCCTCTCTGATATTAAGTGTTTTGTGTCAATCAAATATGTGTGTGGTGTGTAGTATAGTATTATGTGTATCTATGAAATAAAGCAGATTCATCCTTAATTAACATGGAAAATTTTAGTCCACAATGCACAAAATATATTTATCAATTATTTTCTCTTAACTATTTGAAATGTCAACTTGTGTCGGTATGTCTCTTTCAGCGACATTTGTGAATTTTATGGTGAAAATGTTCAACCCTGCACAGGACAAACACCAAGGAGTGGATGTAGTTTTGTCAGCCAAGTTATGTATACAATCGTGGTCAATAATAATCATCCACATATGAATATTATAAAAATGTTGTCATATAATGTTATTGTTTTAAGTACAGTAGTGCGTAGCTGCTTGTAGAAAATTAAAAGATGGTACACTTGCAATCAATAATTTGTATCCAGGTCTTGTTGAAGTTTTGAATCATGTGACATACTAGTGAACCAATTATAATGCTTATCCTGTTTCATATTTCACTGATGCCTGAGGTCTTCCTGGTTACACAGCCATATCCTGTGTGTGTGAGATTCTGGAGGCCTTCCCACACAACATTCCCACCCCTGTACAGTGTAGCTGGCTGGCCAAACACATGTTGTCTGATTTTATCAAGTTCTGTCCTAGCTCAGTGGACATTATAGCAGAGTGGGTAGATAACAGAGTCAAGTATGTATTTTATTTTTTATTTTATTTTTTTTATATATATATTTTTTTTTATTAATTATTGTCGTGGCCGCCGCCGCCGCTAATTAACTATTTTTTTTATTATTAATAATTTTTATTTGTTTATTTTTTTTTATTAATTATTTTATTTTATTTGTTTAAATATATATAATTTTTTTTATTAATTAATATCTTCGTCGCCGCCGCCGTTAATTAACTTTTTTTTTTTTTTTCATTAATAATTTTTATTTTTTAATTCTTTTTAATAATATTTTTTTTTTTAATAATATATATTTTTTTTTTTAAATAATAATAAAAAAAATATATTAATAAAAAAAAATATATATATTAATAATCTGTGTGTGTGTGTTAGAGGACTCCCTTGTTGTATGACTGACATTACCACATCAGGCAATGGTACTGTTAATTCATTCTCTCCACAAAATATAAACGAATTAATTTTATGTATGATACAAAATACAAGCTAATTAATTTGTATGGTAACAGAAAAAACAATAAAATATTTGTGAATGTGAATATTGCAGACACAGGTATAATACAAACACACACACACACACAGGTATAATACAAACACACACACACACACACACAGGCATAATAGCTCTCCTATCAACCCTATTGTATGCTTTCTCCAATGAAATGAGTAAACAGCATAAAAAGGTATGTATGTATGTATATATAGTACAGTATGTGAGAGAGAATACCTTCACACATTCTGTTGACTGTCTCAAACTTAACACTACCCAACCCTATATATAGATTAAATACAAAAAATACAGATAGGAAGGAAGGTTTAGTATATTGAAATGAGTGAACACCATGAAAAGGTATGTATGTATGTATATATGTATGAGTGTGTATGTACATATGTATGAATAAGTGTATGTATGTACCGTATATATTTAATTTATCTATTTAATACTGTACTTGTGCCTTATTAATAGAGTAATTTAATGAACCCTGTGTGTGTGTCAATATCTGAACACTTGCCTATACCAAATTATTAATGTTACTATTATCCTTACAGCCATTTGATGAAGATGTGATGACAAGAGTTCCTCACCTGTACCATGATGTGTGTCCTGTCCACCAGAAACCACCTGCTTTGACTCAAGGTAGGCTGTGTGTATATGAGTGTGTGTTTTAAGTAGTGTGTAGCTACCTGTACTTGTATTAAATTAAAAGATGGTAGTTAACATGTATATGTGTGTACCATACAAACAACACACTTGTTTATTTGTAATGATATGTATGTATGAATATGTGTATGTATGTATAATATTTTATAATTATGTGTGTGTGTGTATATATATATTGAATTTTTATTATTGTAGTAAACATGATTTGATTAGTATGTGATTTTATTTTTTATTTTTTATTTTTGTTTTTTAATACAAGCCCTAACCACTCTAGGGAACGTTGTCACTAAAAGCCATGAAATTAATTAATAAATGGAATAAAATGGATAAGTTGTCAATATAAAATTAACGAAAAAGAAAATGGTTTACATAATTGATTGAGAGAAAACGAAAAATAATAGCATATACTATGATAAACTAATTCCTTCAAATATGACTCCGAAACACACACACACACTGATATGCCAACCTTACCCAGTGTTGGTTTGGGCGTGTACTAACTAAAGGTAAATATATAAAGAACTTAAATAAAAGAAATGGTAATTATAATAAAGATATATATATATAAAATAATAATTATAATAATAATAATAATAATAATAGAGATTGTCAAGTTGGTGATTTTGTAGGCTTCTGATTCATCCACACACAGACATACATACAGTCGTGTTTTTTTTTTTTTTGTGTGTGTATGTACACTCGTGGTCAATAATAATCATCCACATATGGGTATCTCAAACAATTTACTGTAATGTTTTCACGTTCACATATAATGTTATTGTTTTAAGTAGTGTGTGTGTGTGTGTGTGTGTTATTGTTTTAAGTAGTGTGTAGCTGCTTGTAGTAAATTAAAAGATGGTAGTTAACGTGTGTGTGTGTGTTATTGTTTTAAGTAGTGTGTAGCTGCTTGTATTAAATTAAAAGATGGTAGTTAACGTGTGTGTGTGTTATTGTTTTAAGTAGTGTGTTGCTGCTTGTAGTAAATTAAAAGATGATACTTAATCTATTTATTGGAAAGTTTATCATCTAAGGAACAGAGAGAAGCTGTTAAAATCTTACGTGTGTAATAAAATAGAATAATATTTAATTTGTTATTGATTGAATTAATTATACAGAAATAATTATTGGAGGTTTTTCATTTATGTTGCAGATTGTTGTTTGATGTTGTTGAAAGAGAAGAAGAAGAAGAAGAAGAGAAAAAGAAGAAGAGAAAAGAAAGGAGAGAAGAGAAAAAAAGAAGAATAGTTTTGGACGAGATGCAAGAGGGAAAGACACACACACACACAGAAAGAGAGAGGGGGGGAAAGAGAGAGAGGAGGGAGGGGGAAAGAGAGAGAGGAGGGAGGGGAAAGAGAGAGAGAGGAGGGGGGGGATAGAGAGAGAGAGGATGGGGGGGGATAGAGAGAGAGAGGAGGGGGGGGATAGAGAGAGAGAGGAGGGGGGGGATAGAGAGAGAGAGGAGGGGGGGGGATAGAGAGAGAGAGGAGGGGGGGGGGATAGAAAGAGAGAGGGTGGAAGACACACAAAAAAAGAGAACTGTCTGAGGATGTAATTTACGAAAGTACTTACTGTTCTGTCTATTATTTTTCCTGTGGTTATATTGCATGTATACATTCACTCGTTCTTTCTGACTCTTACACACACATTTTATCCATCCCTCCCTCCACACACACTCTCTCTCTCTCCACACACTCACTCTCTCTCCACACACACACTCTCTCTACCCCATCCCTCCACACACACACTCTCTCCACCCCATCCCTCCACACACACACTCTCTCCACCCCATCCCTCCACACACACACACACTCTCTCCACCCCATCCCTCCACACACACACTTTCTTTCTCTCCCTCACTCCACACATTTTAACACCTTACCAGACGTTTCCTGGTGGATTCGAACTGGGTCCTTCACAGCCACAGTACATCACTCTATCCACTCTGCCACGCCACCCCCAATCTATATACACACTATTGACATATTTATCTATCTGGTATATGAAACTATTTAATTAAAATCTAAAGATATGTTTGTATGCGATATAATCATTATCTGTCTATACACATATAACACACACATTTATTCTCAGACTCTTATAATTACACACACACCTTCTATCACTCATTTTAACACCTTTAAAAATCCCACCATGTGTTTTCTGGTGGATTCGAACCATGATCCTTCACAGTCACAGTCCATCACTCTATCCACTCGACCACCACCACCACACAGTTATCCAGAGATAATTGATCTATTTATCTATCTGGTATATGAAACTTTTTAAAATTGTATGAATGTTTGTATGCGATATTATCATTTAGAGAAATAGTTGTAATTCATATTATCTGTATATCTATGTAATATATATCCATTTTGACACCTCGGTTCGTACCATCACTCCTCACGTGATTAACTGTTGTCAACAAATTAGGTTATGACTCATGAGTACAGAGACACCTGCCTACTTATATTTACGTTACTTATTTTTTTCTCTATTCCTTAAGTGCAGTTAGACAGCCTCAACAATATGCAATTATTATCAAGCTATTGCCCTGTTTCTCCATAAGAACAATTCCAACTAATCCAAACTCCTTTTAAATTTTGTACTGAAAGCTTATTTATTCATTCTCTATCTTGAAAAGGGAACTTGCAACTAACCATCACCGGCTCGTATGTGTGAATAAATATGTTAATCAGCTACGATAAACTTTTAAAATACTTACCAATCAGTGAAGGGACACAGAGCAGCGAGATCCACCCGGAGAGAATACAACTGACAGACTAAACGCCGGCGGGCCGCGGGCCGCGGGCGGCGACCTTTGGGCTCTCATAACTCGGCCATCACTCCGTTCCCCAACTTCCATATTAAATCCGCTGGCGTTCACACGCAATCCTGTGATCGCCAGCGGATTTAACAGGGGAACAGTGTTGGCCGAGTTAGATGTATTTTGTAAAATCTTCCCCGCGATAATTACTGATACATCATACGTCTGTGTACTTTAAGTCTAAGATGTGTAATTTAAGTGTTTTATTTTTTATGTAGTTGAAGGTAATAGATATTTTTAAGCAATAAATTTTTAACATATATCTATACCATTTATAAATCGAGGCCTACCGACCTATATAATATTACCTCTAGCATACTATTCTCTTATACTGCTCGAAAACAGACATATTTGAAATCACCCTTCAACTTATACCAATTTTAAGATGAAAATAACATCAAATAATGCCCTAATTATGAAGAAGGATATGGGGAAACAAGACTCCACTTTTCATTACTATATTTCTGACTTAATCCAATCACATTCACTGTTAAGGGCAACCATAGTGTTTAAGCGCAGGTAAGGGGAAAACGTTGCTCTGCTAAATTTATATACAATGTTTAACGCAGATTACGCAGTGATGTAAGGGTAGGGAGGGAGGAAGGAGAGGGAGGCACTGGCTGGCTAGGCTGAACCTCCCGCCCCATCACAAGCCACATTCTGCCACACCCACACCCTGCACACACCGCCACCCACATTTCTTCAACAACCGTGATCCCCTTGGGGCTGAATGATTGAACATTTTTGGCAGCACTTCCTCTTTCCCTTTCCCTACATAATATATAGTTGTAACAATTTCTGTTTATTATCGTTTTTGAAGGTTTTTGCTTTACATTATAATGGTAGGATACAGTGCAGTCGCATCCTATATGATAAATATTCTATCCCAGTAGGGTTCTAGTGCCAAGGCCAGGCCAAAGAGTCTTGCTTTTTGTTCATATTGTCACCAAATACAATAAATGTATATTAAATCATGAAATCTCAATAGTCCAAAATTTTCGAGTCTATAGTTAACAATTCAAAGTGAGTACAAAATGAACCCCAGTGACAAGAGAGAAAAGCAACAGGAGTCATCAGTCATTCGCCATTTTAATTAATTTGTAAATGAGTGGATAGTGAAATAGTACTGAAATATCACATATTTAGTATTTTTGAAAGTCCTTCCCACAGTCCAATAAATCTAATACTGTAATTTGAATGCTATTTGAAATAGACTGTTATTGTATTTCTAAAACAAACAATGCAACAAGTACCAATTATCATACTGTATATTGCAAAAATAAACAGTAATATATTAGCTCAGTGTAAAAGACAAGTAAAACAATGTCAGATCTAATAATGTAATAAACTATACATTGATTAATTTGAAAGTAATATTATGCTTTCTCCACAAGTTTAGGAGTGGGAAATGATATAAGGGTGAAGGATTTTGCCATAGAGTAACTGCATGAGCTCACATGACTAAATCACAGGCTGTAATTGCCCCAAAATATTTTTATGTACCTGTCGTGATGTTCCTGTCCTGGGTTTTAAAGTAATGGTTGTAGATATTTGGTGGTTGTGAAGGATCTGATTTACAAAGTTGAGTTGAGACACACATAGGATGCACTGCACTGTATTTGTGTTCAAAAGAGATTTACAACACATTATTATTCTATTGCACAATTTATATATATTTTTTATAAAATAGTTTAATATAATTTTGACAATTTTTATACTTTTCTTCTGAAACTATGGAAATATTTTCAGTCTACATAATTACAACAAACCATCGCGAAATCACTTTTTAATTTTCATCACGATGATAAAAGTTTAGAAGAAAACTCATATAATTCCAAGTGTCCTCAAATGTCATTTTCCATCAGTACAATGAAGTCAAAGTTTCAGTACGGTAGCCCTATAAGTACAGTACCGGTACTGGTACTTGGATCTCATAACACAGTGGTATGAGATTCAAGCAGGGATAATTCTCTGTGTTTACAGCAAAACCTTTCTTAGGGACTCAAGCCTCTCATCTTACAAACAGACGTGCATCACATTTGTTCTAAGAAAATTAACAACAGTTGAGGGAGAATGACATGGTAGGAGCATTACATAGTGCTTCTATTTGTTTACTGTGGGGCCGCAGACACAAGCCTAGTAAGACTGGCAGACAGTAGCCACGACAGTGCTAGAGAATAAGTTGTAGACAGGTGATCTTCCATGATGTAAAAAGTCACCTGGACACAGAATACTGATGACAATACTGCAATCTGATGTCCAACGGGGTTCTATGACACAACATTTACAACTGTTTCCATCTTTATGTAGGCATTAGTATAATTATTATCCTCAAATATGAAGCAATTTGAAAGCTGCTTGATTGAATAAGTTGTTTACATACATCCTCTCCTGTCGCTGACTGGCTGATGCTACAGAATAGTAATATGCCTTGGAGTAAGTTCACAGCAGCTATATATATCTTACTGACTGATAAGTAATTTTTGTATTGTCATTGGCAAAAAGATCAGTGACGGGAGAAGACCTAGAGATGAACTGCAGATATCTGGTGGAGATAAATGTTCAAGTCACAAACGAACAACAATCACGACTATTTCGCCACCAAAAAATAGAGTATGTGTGATGTCAGATGTGTGTTAATTGTAAGTGGATATGTATAAGTATGCTTAGATTGAGAATACTGTATAAGATTCAGTGTTAATATTAGATTCACATACATACAGTTTGCTTCTTAACATTTTGTGAAGTTCATTTAGTAATAAAGTCAGGTTAAGCAGAGTTAAGGTAAGCCAATTTAGTAATAAGTAATATTTGGTCTGCTGTATGTGAAAAGTTGTATTGAGAAAGTCAAATGTTAAACATGGTCATATATACTGATGTGTTTGTAGGCACACCCAAGTGTTAATGTAATATGAGAGAAGGCTAGTGTGTGCCAAGCTGTGTGAAGAGACATGGCTCCAACCACCGTGTATTACTAAAAAAACAAGCTATACATTCACATGTACACATATAGAGAGAAAGAGCTCCAACAGATATTACAAGTGCATATTCAAAGTGCCTGTTTACCAATAGACAAACACCAGAGGGGTGTGATGGTTAAAAGAGAGCTTAAGTGAAACACTCATCTTTTTAGCTCCCCCTCTTGTGTTCATCTTTATATAAACAATTGAACATCAAGGACATCAAAGAGGCTTCTGGGTAGAGACCACAGGAGACCAGCTCTTTGGATTTCACCCGAACAGGAGTAATAAGTTAAAACCAAAAATATACCTAACTCCTGAAGGCGAGGTCGATATGTCATACAAAATGAATAACATTTATTACAACGCCACACAATGGTTTATGGGATAGTTGGAAGTTGCTTTCAAATAGGGAAGAAATCGGGAGTGATAGAAAAGAAAGGTGTTCGTTGGTTGCCTGCGAAGTTTGTCTATATGTAACACACAAACAGCAAAAATACCTATTCCCCAAAAATTGTTGAAAATAGCTGCCCTGTGCGAATGGTTAAATTGATAAAGGCAGGTGATGGCGGCATGGGGAGGAGGATGTGGAGGAGAGGCTAGGACAAGGGACACAGACCACTGGAGGAGGGAGGAGAGAGAATACCACATAAGAGGCAAAATTGTTCCTCCAAAGTGCGCCGGGTGTAAGTGAGGTGGGAGGGAAGACTAGCATCATCTCACCCTGCTAGCCACCCATGAAGGGAATTCACCCCTTCAAAAAGAGGAAAAATTCATCCTCCATTAAAATAGCTTTTACTCTTAGAAAATACAGCACTAATCATCATCATCATCATCTTCATCATCTGTTACATCATTGCTTTCATTTTTATGCAGAAGGAAAGACTTTCACATTCTCCATTATGATTAGTCATACAACAATATTTTTCAATAGGATTATTATCACGAAAACTTTAAATTTTCACCAATTGCATTATGGTCATCACATTTGCTGTACAGTATTGCAAAAGAAAGTGTACTCCATCATGTCAATCATTTCTTCTTGCTGTAGCGTGATTAATTTGTTATAATAGCTTGGGATGCAACAATGAATAATGTAGGCTACAGTAGTTTATTATCACTTAAAAATTCAACTGTTCACTGAATGGTCACTCTGCATTCACTCGACAGTAATCATATTTACAATTATGTGACAAACCTTGACAATGAAAACGATTGTGATCTCAGTTGGTCACCATTTGAATACTTTTAATAATGTTCCCCCCCCCTTTTGAAATTTGGTCTCAAGAACATTCCATGATAACTGCCTTGCAGCATTATCTAATGTAAGCAAAAATATTACTGAAGTCCTCACTGAACATGACAACAAATTTAGTTTCACTATAATATTATGTATACACATGTCTGTACACAGCAATGATGAAGTGAAGAACATGAGGACGTGTCTTTATCAAGACGTGTACATGATGGAATCCGTTTTGTGATTCAACATGTTGGAAGTTTAATAGACATACAAAAATATTGTAATGCTAATATAAAATATAGACACTTACTGTACAGTAGTAAAGTTATACATATTGGTCACAAGTAAAGGATGTACAATTTAGAGGAATATATATATACTGTAATTTATCATATAAAAGCGAGAAGACACGGTACTTATAAGTAAACTTGAATATTACAATGTTTATGAAAACATATACAGTACTGTAATCACATCACAAGTGCAAAAACTGCCCTCTCTTAGTCTACCGTATTGACGATAAAAATAACTGGCACAGGTACAAAAATAATAATGAAATCACTATTATTATCAAATGATATATGAATGACATGTAACAGTGCATTGGATCATTACTCCCCCAGCGGCAGGCACTCAACATGTAGGGCATCTGGTGCCATAACATAAGAAGTGGGAGTGCTGTATAAACTTTGTAATACCATATGCATATCGTTCAATATTGTTATAGTCATAGTCTTAGTTCACACACACTCATCATGAGGAATGGTTGAACTCTTTGGTAAGTACTGTATTCATTTGTACAGTTGGCAACACTTGTCTCTTCTGTCTCTAGTCACAGTCATTTCCTCAAGGTCTAAATAATAACATTATTGGTTTAAACTCAGTATGATGTATCTTTCATTTGAAATATATCAAGCTACAGACAAACAGTACATGAAAAAAGTAACCCTTCATTAATCTACTAACTTTTAATAGATGCTTACAGTCTCAGAACAGGTATGAAATTATTGTCTATGACTGTACATCATGTGACATCAATCCTGCCAGGAACCAAAGACACGTTACTATATCTAATTATTTCACTGAAGGATAAGTGAAACTGTTAATGCTCCCCTTAAAATGTATTCTGCAACACTATCACGGAAAACTGCACATCTGCTAAACTCTCACAAACTTCACTTACTAACTTTGATAATAAACAGCACAACAGGAAAATGAATCAACACTTGTGAGTACAAACACCATTCAATGCAAAGGTGTGAATTAGGATTATGTCTACAGGGGGTTTGTGATGTTGGTGAATTGGAGGCTACAGAGTCCTTCAATTTGGGCCACATAACAGTACCCACATTGAGGGGAATCTGTTCTGTGGCATGGTTTGGAGGAATCATTAGTCTACAGTTTATCTGACAGAATATAATTTACCCCACGATTGTATCCCGGTGGCTGAGAAAAAGAGTCAGGTGAAGTGTAGCCTGTGTGTGGGTGGAGGAGGAGGTGGAGGGAGAGGAGGGAAGGGGAGGGAAGGGGAGAAGCCTGGTGTTGGCGGCAGTGCTGAGGGCTCATTATCCCATTCGCAACAACTGACAACAAGCCCCCCAGCACTGCCCTGTTGAAACTGCTCACCACTTGACAATATTATGCTCTGTTAGACTAAGCTAAATAGTTCATATATTCATTTATATATATATATCCTCTCTATGTATTGAGCCACATATACAATATATTACAAAGAGATCCTACATTATACGTCAACACGCTGGTGTATTGTACAGAATGTCCGCTCTAACTGAATTTCAAAGCAAAATTATCAGACCATTACAAACAGTATCTGAGATTAATTAACAGCTACACCACCACTTACTTTTCTCTATCAAACAATACAAACTGAGCCCAATGGTCAATATAAAACAAAAGAGTTTAATAAACAGCCCACTAAGACCACCAATTCTAGTTTTTGCCTGTCACAGCTAAAACTACAACACCTTACTGCGAGAGATGCATAGACTTATACGGGAACGCCACTATCCATCAGATGCTCTGCTACGACTTTCAGTGAATTTGGGAACATAAACAGACAAGTCAAATTTGTCAGCTGCTTTACAGTACCATTATGAAGACTAAAGCGATTTAAATTACTGGCATTTCCTATTGAATGTTCACAATTCCAGGATACTGTACTGAAAAAACAAACGACATCTTGTTACTATTTCCCTGATGTGCAGGTGAACAAACTATGTATTCTTTAAAATGACGCATCCTCCTACTGACCACAACTTCCACTTTTCCGTTTCGACAAGATATTCCAAAATGGTGTCAGTAGCAGTATTATTTTATTGTTATCCGAAAATATGTACTGCTCTATAAAGTATCATTTAAAATATACAGATATATGTTTCTCTGTTGGTGGCCCAAGATCAGTCACACTGCCTTGTATTTTATTACAAGCCTTAAACATGAAGATAATAAAATAAAATATATGCCAGAGCCCAAGTTTGCCTGCCTTCCCGTAAATGCATCAACAAATCCCTCCAATACTATTATTGCTTCCACCCTGGTTTTCGTGTGTTTCGCATTGGTAAAACACCAAGCATTGTTGAAGAGATTTGTGCGATTGAAGATGAATACATTATAAGGCAAACATTTCAAATGCTTGTTCATCTTTCATTAAATTGTTTTGTCTTGTTTTTGTAAAATCACGTCAGCATTGTGTGGCAGGGTGGTGGTGGCAGAAGGCTTGGCAGACAAGTGTTGATATCTTATATACGGGAAGGGCGTCATCAGGCAAATCTACATAACATGATGATAATACATATACAGTAAGCAGGTGGAGGGGCCCCAGCAATGAGATAGTCATATCTAGCCCTTGTTATCCATACCTGGACATCGTAAGAATTCCATCCCGATGCTTACTACAGAAAAAAAAAACAAGATCACAATCAAACAGATTGCATATTCATTTTTTACATAAACTCAGCTACTGAAATTTCACGACATTTGTGCTCTGGTCAATTTGAGCGGATTAGGAAATTATTGGTTCCTCTTCAATGCCGCGACCTCCATCCGGACGCCAGGCTGCAAGGGCGGGGTAGAGAGAGGAGCGATGGCCCTCACTCTGGCTTAAGGCGGTGCCACATCACCACTGTTTGCCTTGGTTTGGTGATCATGTCACTCCAGTGTTTGGTCTCAGAGGTGCCACTTCCGGCCTTACCTGTGGGGGCAAAGAAAGATTAATTGATTGATTGATATTAGGCACCGCAACTATGAGGTTATATAGTGCCAGAAAAAAGTGTAGAGAGGTGAGACAGCCAGCAGGAAGGAAACAGAAAGAAAAGAGGGACAGTTGAAGAACTAAAAGCTAGTGGCTGGGGCCGAAGGGGGCAAAGAAAGAGATCAGTAAATGGATATTACATTGTGGGGTAATAGTGAGCAACGAATATCCTAATGAAACAAAATTTGTGTCCTTATGAGAGACAACTGTGGTCATAATGAACTAAAACACAATATATGGACAAAATAGAAATCTAAATGAATTATCCTGACCAATAAATATAGCTGTGTATGTCAATTGTGAGCATCTTGATAATTATGATCTGCACAAAACATGAGTTAAAACAGAGCAGAAGACTGTTTTGAGTGTTAAGGTCAGCAATAAAATGAGGGGTATTAATATCTGAACTATACATTAGGCCGGATACCAACAATTCCAAATAATATGCTAATTATAGGCCCTTTTTACTGTCAGGAGTACTGAACTGTAACTCCTGATCCAATTTGTTCCACCATATTTGGCCAAGTTCAACTCGACTTTAGTTATCTCACCTAACATAATCTTGCCAATAGCTTCATTCCTTCCCACTTTGTCATGGTCCATTATTGTGACATTGAGCTGACACTCCCTGATGCGTTCCCAGGGCACGTCAAACATCACACTGAAGTGGAACTCTGGGTTGAGGGTACAAAACTGAACTTCAGACTTTTTCTTCTCTATTCGCTTCTCCCCGAAGTACAGCCACACCTTCACATAAGGATCTGCAATGATAAGAAGCAGATCAGTGGTGATGTAATAAAGAAATAAGGAGTGATAAAACTGCACATAAAAAAACTGTTGAAGGATGGTAGGTGAGTCTCTGCTAGTAATTTCCTTGCATGACAGATTTTTTTCTCAGGTACTGTGATAACAACTAACATAAAGTACATTACATTTTCTTATTACTGAAGCTACAACTTGTTCAAGTAGCAAAGAAACAAAGTGCTTAAATGTAATACTTGAAAAAATATTCATCACCTTCACATAATGAACAGTATTGTATATGCACATATAAGCTGTCATAACTCCATTTCATGACATTATCCACTTAAAAAATTATTGACACCTTCCATTAATTTTCCCCTAATATTTGTACATATCATATTGAAGGGTTGTCTAGGCTAAGGAAGGTTTGGACAATGTGATTACTGTATTTGTATTGTTTTGAGATTCACTTTCACTTGCTAGCCCTATATGGACTGAAGGCAGCTCATAAACATCTTTCAGCTTCCCTTTGACCAAGAGGAGGGTAGAATTGGAATGAAAAGTACACTATTCAAGATTCTACGGCATCTGATTATAAAACATACATACAGTCATATAAATCAACAACCATGCAATGTTATGTTGTGGGTAAAAGGAATAACATCAGACCAGATTTTCCGTTGATATCCTTGGCCTTCAGGTTCCTGCACTTGATGACGGTGAGTGTCAGTTGGGAGGTGGAGGGTTGGTACATGAGCGAGGTTAGAATCTCTCCGCACTTGTTCTTCTCCAGCGGGTGTAGGGCCTTCCAGAATGTGTTGTTTTTCTCGGAGAAGTCAACCTGTGTGGGGTCAGAGGCAATGAGAAGAGGTGTGTTACAAAAACGTGTGTGTGTGTGTGTGTGTGTGTGAAGCAGTACTGTGTGTAAAATGGCATAATGTTACAAAAGTGTGATGAAATAAATACAATACTGTAACCTGGTATTGAATGGAGCATGGAGGGTTCATGGTACTTGAATAGGAATAGTGCAAAATCATATTATAGGATGGTGGTATGAGCAGATTCAAGACTTCAAATTACATTTCTGTAGCCACAAAATGGTAGAGTTTTAAATTTGTTACTAGAAAAGGTACACTTGGTTACAAGATCCAAGTACAGTACAGTACATGTACCAATAATTATTTGTCATTAACCCAAAACAGTGATCATTGTTTACAATAGAGTATCATCAAAATTTATAATGTTCCTTCATTCTATACATACTGTATATTATGTTGTACTACCAGTAAAATAATTATATTTTTACAAAAATGAAAAGTAAGATAACTCGATCTATCATTTGTAATCATCCACAACTAGCTGGCCTATGTTGTAGACTCTTTATTTATTAGACAAAACCCTACGATAATAATAAAATCAATATAATAAACACAGAGGCAGATAACTAAAGTCTGGACAAACTAACAATCTCAATAGGCCACACCCCATCCAGACTATACTCATACGGCTGGCAGTGGTATATGTAGCACCATCGATAAGTAATAACTATATTTGAGTACACTAATTATCCTATAGGCATTTTTAAAGGCATTACCTTAAAGAGGGTCTGATTACCCTAAAATGGAAGCACAGGTGTTGATTACTGTGTGTGTTTGTTTGTGTTCGACTACTGTGTGTGTGTGTAAACAAACCCTCCACCTGAACCACTAGTAATATTGAGATAATTAAGATGAACAATAATACACTGAGCTTTACCTGGCAGAGTGGGATGTGCACCTCGCCTATGGAGTCGTCACGGGAGAAGCGATCGTAGTCGAACACGTGAAGATGCAACACACGACTCTGCAGCTTCTGGATGGGGAAGCCTGAGGGAGAATAGAAGCACCGTCAAGCACGTGGTCAGTTGAGGTTATAGGCATCAATACATTTAAGGCGTCAGGACCACTATATACACAACACCTCAATCATCTCTCCTATTCCTTTCCTGTTCTATCTCATTCACTCACGTATGGTCACTCACGAAGTAGGTGGATTATATGCTACGTAGGAGGCGTTTCTTTGACTTAGCTTCTCTCTCTCTCGAAGTAGAAACATTTGAGATCCACACACACACACACACACACACACACTCTCTCTCTCTCTCTCTCTCTCTCTCTCTCTCTCTCTCTCCATCGTTGACTGACTCACCCTCGAAGTAGAATGTCTCGTGCCACTTGGGGTGCAGGGTGCGCCTCTTGATCTTCGTCTCCAGCTTGTGTTTCTTGTCGGGCAGCAGCGTCACTCTCACGTAAGGGTCACTAGTACCACTCAAGTCCTTGGCTGGCAGCTCCTTGGCCTGTCGAAAGGAAAAATAAAAAGAATAATTTATGGTTGTATATTTCTTGATTCTTTATTGGTTGCTTGCTTGTTCGGTCTGGCAAAAACTAAAATCAAATGTCAAATAAAAAAAAGAATAATGAATGGTTGTGTATTTATTGATTCTTTATTGGTTGCTTGCTTGTTCGGTCTGATAAAACTAAAATCAAATGCCATCTAGAAGCCAAAAAAACAACTTGTATATAAATATCTTAAAAACTTCATACATTGATTGATTATCGTCACCACCATCAATGTTCTTGCCTACGATCTCAATTAATTAATAAGTCGAATCAACAAGAAGTCAGAATATTGTAATGAGAATGAGGGACTAAAGGGGTAATAAAATACACTTATGGCACATCAGAGCGCCTTGATTCCTCCTAAGTATGCCAAGAAACAGGACCAGATGAATAAATATTATAATGGTGGTCTGTTGCCTGGAATAGTTTAGAGGAATCAGTAACTCCAGATTTACCCAAAGTGTATGTAGCCCTCTTAAGGATGGAATCACATGCAGAGGGAAGGAAGAAAGGAAGGGAAGGAAGAAAGGAAGGGAAGGAAGAAAGGAAGGAAAGGAAGAAAGAAAGGGAAGGAAGAAAGAAAGGGAAGGAAGAAAGGAAGGGAAGGAAGAAAGAAAGGGAAGGAAGAAAGAAAGGGAAGGAAGAAAGAAAGGGAAGGAAGAAAGAAAGGGAAGGAAGAAAGAAAGGGAAGGAAGAAAGGAAGGAAAGTTGGAATACAGTCAGCTGATAAGACGGAAATGTGGAAAAAAAACAAACCACAAAGGAAAGAAAGGAAAACCATCAGGATCCGAAGAAGGGTGAGAGATAACACACTGTGAAGGGAGACAGAGGACTGGGAAATCAAGAATGACAGGAGCATGTACAAGGAGTGGAGAGGAGAGCAGAGAGGGGAGGGGAGGAGGGAGGTAGGGGAGGGTAGGATGGAGTACGGAAGGAGGTGAATGGAAAGGAAGGGAAGGGAAGAGCAGGGCGGAAAAGTATAGGGAAAAGCAGGGCGGAAGAGGATAGGGAAGGGAAAGGAGGTGAAGGGAAAGGTTGATTTGGGAAGGGCATGCATGTAGAGAAGGGCAGAGAAAGGCAGGAAGGGATGAGAAAGGCAGGGAAGGGGAAGGGAAGGGAAAGGAAAGGAAAGGAAGGGTATGAAGAGGAGGGCCAAAAAAGGTAGGGCAGGAGGGGGAAAAGAATCCGATCAGAATCTAAAATGAAATGTGTGGGATACCGAGTGGGAGGGAGAAAGTGGCAGAGGGGTGAGAGGGAGTGACAAGGGTGGGGGGAGAGAGGGGAGAGAAGAGGTTTGAGGGAGGGGTGAGAAGAGGGGGGAGGGAGGGGAGAGAAGATGAGGGAGTGGTAGGCATATATAGGTAGGCCTGGAGGAAAGGGAAGGTGAGTGAGAAGAGGAATATAGATGAAAGGAGAAAAGAGAGAGAATTAGGAGACCAACAGAAAGGGATAATAATTCGGGAAAGTAAGGGAGGAAAGAAATAAGGAGAATAAGCCAGGAGATCAGGAGAGTAAGCCAGAAGATAAGGAGATAAACTAGGAGATCAGGAGAGAGAAAGTTTGAGAGATCAAGAAGGACACGAAGTTATGCTGCCGTCTGTACATATACATACATACATACAGCACACGTGGACACTCTTACACACATTTACACAGATTTAAGGGACTGTGGGAGTAGGAGACAGGCTTAATTAATAATCCACTTGATGCAGACAAACTTTCAATATAATCGGAAAATCTCATCTCGACGAAATAAACTTGAGAAAATGTGTATTATCTGATAAAAATTAGTTGGTCTGGATTCACCAACACTGTAATTCTTTTTTGGTATATTGGAGCGCCTTGATTCCTCCAAACTATGCTAGGAAACAGGACCAGATGAACAAAAATAATGGTGTTCTGTTGCTTGGAATAGTTTGGAGGAATCAGTTGGTCCGGATTTACCCACACTGTGTACTATCCCCTTAAAGGATATATAGGGGTTACGTAAATAATAAAACACCTGGGACCTAAATCTGGGACGAGACAAGGTAGGGAGGGAGAGATGAGAGAGAGATAAGGTAGAGAGGGAGAGATAAGGGAGAGATAAGGGAGAGATAAGAGAGGGAGGGTGAGATAAGGGAGGGAGGGTGAGATAAGGGAGGGAGGGTGAGATAAGGGAGGGAGGGTGAGATAAGGGAGGGAGGGTGAGACATGGGAGGGAGGGAGAGAAAAGGGAGACAAAGGAGAGACAAAAGAGGGAGGGAGGGAGAGAGGGAGGAAAGGAATGGAAGGGAGGGAAGTAAAAGAAAATAAAGGCACAAAGTAGGGAAGGAAAGGAATGGAATACGGAAAGGAAAAGGAGATGGAATAGGAATGAGAGGAAGGGAGGAAAATTATTTGGAGAAGAGGCAAGGGAGGGAGGAAAATTATTTGGAGAAGGAGAGGGAGAAATGAATAAATAAAAGGCACATGCGAGGAACAGTAGACAAAATTAAATAAATATTGAATGAAAGAGTGAAAAGGGGCAAAGCTTAAACCCCAGTCACCCTTGGGTTAAGCTTTAAATGTAGGAATTGTGTGTGTGTGTGTGTTTGTGTGTGTGTGTGTGTGTGTTTTCTGTGTGTGTGTTTGTGTGTGTGAGAGAGAGAGAGAGAGAGAGAGAGAGAGAGAGAGAAAGAGATAGATAGATAGATAGATAGATAGATAGATAGATAGATAGATAGATACATAGATGTATATAGATAGATAAATAAATCGATAGATAGATAGATAGATAGATAGATAGATAGATAAATCGATAGATAGATAGGCAGACAGATAGATAGATAGATGGATAGACAGATAGAGAGAGAGAGAGAGAAACACTATAATACTAAAGTCCAGTGCAGAGAGACAAGAGACAGGGGTAAACTTTTAAAGTCAGCTGGCGTGGGGAACTGGACAAGGGACAGCACCTGACAGCAACACACACACACACACACATAAATCTATATATATAAAACAGTCTGTCTGTCTGTCTGTCTGTTTAGCCGCTATACACGCGCTCATCCTTTTACCTACAGTAATAATTTTTACATACGTTTTATTGCTAAATCCTGGAGAGTGTCTTGGCCCTATAAAAAAAATACTTTTCAATGATTAATGGGGGGGGATCTTTGCTTTCTTTATAATGGGTGTACAGTTTCGGTAAAATGTATGTTGACGCTCATCTAATAATAATAATAATAATAATAATAATAATAATAATAATAATAATAATAATAATAATAATAATAATAATAATAATAATAATAATAATAATAATGATATTAATATTAATAACAATAGAAATAAAAATAAAAATAAAAATAATAATAACAATAATAATAATAACAAAATGGCCATCTAGCTATTGGATGTTCTTGTCAACAACAGCAACCATAGTACCGGTACCATGTCATCGTCAACACCACGAATGAAATTATTGCATACGGCCCACAACGTCTCACCTCCCACTCTGAAGATGTATTGTGAAGAATGTATTGTGATGAATCAAGACAGGAAAATTATATACAAAGGTTGATCTGAATACCTCCACCATCACCATCACTATCCTCTTCCTCCACCACCATCACCACTTTCACTATCCATCCACCACCACCACCACCACCACCACCACTGTCATCATCCATCCCCTTCCACCACCACCACCACCATCAACAATCACCATCATCTTCAACGTTCTGACATGAGTATATATGAGGTGGTATAATTAATATTTGTGTACAGGTAATTAAGAGATGACACACACACACACACACACACACACGGAGGGACAGGGGGTAACTGACGGGCTCCTCCCCCTCCCCCTGATACCCCCTAACACCCCCACCTCCCCCCCCCACACACAAACCCAACCATCCTTCTCTCTCATGAGCTCATTAAAATAACCGAGTCTGTCTGACAAACTGGACAGAATTATACTTGTGGAGAGAGAGAGAGAGAGAGAGAGAGAGAGAGAGATGCACGACTTGTTTGTGTGTGTATGTGTTATAGAGAGAAAAGAGAGAGCTGCATGGCTTGTGTGTATATGTATGTGTGTGTTTATGTGTGTGTGTGTTCAGGAAATGGTTAAAAAATAAAAAAACAGTGCTTAATTTGAACAGAAAACCTCCATATGTGAGTGAGTGAGTTTTTTTTCTCTCTCTCACTCTCAGGTAATGGCTCAAAAAAAAAAAAAAAAAAAAAAAAAAAAAATTACGAAAGAAAAAAAAATCTCCCATGAGTCTGACACTGACAAGCAGCTCCATAAATAAGTTCAAAAAATCATACAACTGGAGAGACAGGTGGTTTACTTCATATCAACTCGGCCACGTATTTCATGTACACGCAAATTAGCCGGAATATGGACCATCGGATGTCACTTCATAATAATTGTAGTATTTTTGTTGTGTGTGTTTGACTCTTCCCCTCTCCCTGTCTCTGCCCCCCCCCCCCCCTACCTCTATAATTATTTACCCATATCCCAGTCACTTTTAAGGGGAAGTACATTGTTGGCAAATCTGGAGCAACTTATTCCTCCAAACTATTCCATGCAACAGGTCACCTTTATTATTGTCCATCTGGTCCTGTTTCCTGGTATATTTTGGAGGAATCAAGGCACTCCAATGTACCAAAAGTATACTCTCCCCTTATACCCAGCTTCTATATTTACCTCTACCCCTGTGAGTGGCCTTGACCCTTCCTTCCCTGTGCTGACCAGAGTAAGCTTAAGACACCCTCTGAGGGAGATCAAACTTTCTTTCGTATATACATATAAATATTTTTCTTCAAGGGACAGTCCAGTCAGTGTCTTTGTTCTCATGCAGGGACTTGACATAAAGGGACACTCAATACTCACGTGGGATTAGAAATACAGTAAGTACACCAGGAAGAATCGAAATAACAATAATTCGAAATAACAATAATTCGAAATAACAATAATTCGAAATAACAATAATTCGAAATAACAAGCCTACCCCCTATTCCCGCACCCCCTTGATCAGGGTCTCAGAATAAACCACCACCTCTATCCCACCTACCTATGCCTTCACCTGACACCTTAGAGGCCTTTCCATTTTTTACCCTCCAGTCTCGAAGCCTCTGTTCTCCAGTCTTTTCATTCCTCCTTCCTTCCCTGACTGTTTTCATTTCTATCTATTTTTTTTTACTCTTTCCTTCCTTTCCAACCTAACCTAACCTAACCTAACCTAACCTTCATTGACTATTTTTACTTCTATCTAGTTTTTTTACTCTTTCTTTCCTTGACTATTTTCACTTCTATCTAGTTTTTTTACTCTTTCTTTCCTTGACTATTTTCACTTCTATCTAGTTTTTTTTACTCTTTCTTTCCTTGACTATTTTCACTTCCATCTAGTTTTCTTTACTCTTTCTTTCCTTGACTATTTTGACTTCTATCTAGTTTTTTTTCTACTTTTTTTTAATTTTTACTTTGTTTTTTTCTGTCTCACTTCTCATCCTATATTTATCACTTTGTCCTTCATTACTTTACTTTTTCCTTCCCTGACTTTTTACACTTCTATCTAGCTTTTTTTTTTCTGGCTTTTTATTTTAATGTATGTTTTTCCGTCTCACCTCTCATCCTATATTTATCACTTTGTCCTTCACACCCTTACCGTCTTCACTTTATGTCTTTTTCCCAGTGTGTTTTTAGTTCTCGACTCTAATTTATTATTTTATCTCTTTTATCTACAATTCTCTATCTATCCTTCACATCCTTACCTGTCTCCAGTTTCTTGTACAAAGTTTTATTATATTTTATAGTTTTTTTATCAGTATCAATTCATGATTTTATTTAATTGTATCTACCGGTGCTATATTATCCATCAAGCCTTTTAATACTCACCATCACCATCCAATTCATTATTATTCTCTCTCTCTCTCTCTCTATCTCTCTTTCTCTCTCTCTCTCTCTCTCTCTCTCTCTCTCTCTCTCTCTCTCTTTCTCTCTCTCTCTCTTTCTCTCTCTCTCTCTCTCTTCTGCAGTTTTCCTTCGCTTGCTCTGATCCTCATGCACTCATTTCTCCCACTCACCAAATCCCTCCTGCTTCTATTCTCCCTCCTCTCCTCCTTCTCGTTGTTATCCCTCTTCCTACGCGTCAAAATCTCTCCTACTCTGCTCTTCTCTTCCTCTTCCTCCTGCTCCTCCTCCTCCTCCTCCTCGTCTTTACCCTTCTTCCTCCACCTCCTCCTCCTCCTCCTCCTCTTCCTCATCTCATCCTCGTCTCTACCCTTCCTCTTTGTATTTATCCTTCATCCTCGTCTACCCCTCCTCCTGCTCCTCCTCCTCCTCTTTGCTTTACCTCTTGTGTTTCCTTCTAGTTCGTGCCTCAGAGATAGAGCCGAGAATCACAGCCCTAAGCTTTAATCCCTTCACCAACCCACCCACCTTGCTGGAAATCAACAGTGTGTAAATATGACTCAGTCCACGGCGTAATAATGTCCAAATAGGCGGACGGCTTTTACTCTTGGTATCAATTAAGTTACCGTTTAATAAAAGTAAATAGAAGAAAAAAGGAGGATAATATAATGTCTAATGGAAAAAAATATATGTGAAATTTTACTTGATTTTTTCCTAACTGATCTTTCCTTATTGATTTATTCGTCTGAGAAGTTGAAAAAGTTGGGATAGCGAAGGATGATGATGAGGCCAAAACAGAGATCAAAGCGAGAGATATTAAGGAGGAAAAAGAGAAGCCTGATAAACACACTAAGCTGCTATAAAGTGAACAAGCAAATATACCTATAAAGAGTACAAGCAAATAGACCTATAAAGAGTACAATCAAATATAAAGAGGAAAATATAACATGCGCCTCTTATCCCCTGCTATACCCAATATTGAGTAATGATAATAATAACATACTATTATTTTTTTTCACCAAGACGAACACACAATAACATAAATGATTAAATATTGAGAGACCCACGCACAGATCTCTCTCTTTTTTTTCTTTTTAGTCTCACGGGTTTTGTAATCTGTAATTTGGAAATATCTAAGCTCGATCATTGGGTAGGATTCTCCATTAAAATAATTTCACACGATATTGTGTTAGTTCTGGTCTCCAATGTACAGTCGGCGGCAAAAGTGCTGTCGCCTCACCTGCTTCACCGAGACATGCAGTGTTCATGGACTCGAGAAATACACAAGTTTTCTATATACACCTAATAATCTCGAGTCTATGAACATCGCGTGCCTCAGTGAAGCAAGTGAGGCGACAGGACCTTTGCCGCCGACTGTACTTTCACCTAATGAGAAGACAGTGTTCTATTTTCTACGCCAGAATCAGCAAATTTGTGACGTGTGTATGAATTTCCGGTGTATACAAGAATACACACATTGAAGGCTTTTATGACCACTGTATAGATGTCGGTTCTAATGATCTCTAAAGGAACATCATGAATTTACATCTGGCGTCGAATAATCGTTTACTTGTCGTTGTCGTGAGAAGTCCGACAAGAAGGTGAATGGTATTGACCAAGGAAGGAGGAATAAAACACGAGAAAGTTGCCTCTGGTGGCGACGAGAGGAAACAAGAATTTGGGTCACACGAATTTGTGAAGCAGAGCAGAAGAGGAAGAAAGGGACGACAGGGATAAAGAGGAAATGTACAGGTTCATATAGGGTCGATAGAAATCCGGTAGGGGATGACCAGAGGGTGAAGAGGGTGACGGAAGAAGGGTGTTGTTGTTGTTGTTGCTGTTCCGTTGTGGAGTTTAGTAATGTAATGTGTTAAGGGGAGAGGTTTTGTGTTGGTAAATCTGGAGCAACTGAATCCTCCAAACTATTCCAAGCAACAGGATACCATTAAATTTTGTTCATCTGGTCCTGTTTCCTGGCATAGTTTAGAACTTTAGAGCAATCATAACACTCCAATGTACCAAAACAGAATAATCACCTTAATCTCTTACACGATCACAGCCTCCTAAAGGGACCCTGTGATGTGATGGAGTCAGAAGAATATTGGAGGTAAATGAGTCCTTCAAATATTGCCACGAAACACCACCCATATTGGAAGGATCTTGTTTCGTGGCATGGTCAGGAGGAATCAGAAGCCTCTAATTTATATACACGATCACAGGGTCCTTAAGGAAAATGATAGAGGCAGATATTTTAGCTGCATCAAAAAATAAGGAGATTGGAGTTGATTTGATATCCACTAAACTATTCGTCTATGCACTTTCTCAGCATGGTGGTAAAATTCTGTCGACGAACTGCAAATCTCCTCCTGACTTTCCCTACACTGTACCACGAAGGACACCATTCATTCTAATCTAGACTCTGTTTCCTGGTATCATCCGGCAGACAAAGTAAGGGAGGTAAGCTCTAGTGAATATAGAGGAGGAAGAGGAGAAGGAAAAAAGGAGAAGGAAAAAGAGGAGGAGGAGGAGAAGGAAAAAGAGGAAAAGGAGAAGGAAGAGCAGGAGAAGGAGGAGAAGGAAAAAGAGGAGAAGGAGAAGGAAGAGGAGGAGGATGAGGATGAGGAGAAAAAGGAATATAAACAAAAAAAAAAAAAAGGCAGGGAGAAAGTTAAGTTAACTAATTAAATGAAAGGAAAAATATATTTGGGTGGATGGGGAGGACAGAGAAGGAGAAGGTTATGTGCAAGAAATTAATAGCATGGTGAAGAAACTCTGGTGAAAGAAAGATCTAAATAAATAATAAATAAATAATGTTGGGAAGGAGGTAGGAGGGAACGGAAAGGAGGTAAGTCGTGTGGCAGGAAAGATGAGGTCGGAAATGAGAGAAAAAATGAGGTGAGAAAAAGTGGGATGGAGAGAGAGAGAGAGGAAGGGAGGAAGGGAGGAAGAAGAAGAAGAGATAGAGAGGGAAAAAAAGGAGGAGAGGTGGGAAGGGAAAAAAGGAGAGGAAGAAAAGGGGAAGAAAAGAAAAAGAGAGTCTGGAAGGGAGGGAGAGAGAAAGAGAGAAGAGAGAGAGAGAGAGTTACAAGGAGTTACAAGGAAAGAAGTACCCTAGAAGACCTTACGATCCATACAAAGAGGGTACCTGTGGGTTTAGTTGTGCAAGTATGTGACCGTCCTCGAATGTGTCATGTGAAACCATCAAGGAACACTCACACAACGGCTTAAACACCTAGACGGTGGTTTAAGACTTTGTCTAATCTGGACTTGAACTGATCTACAGAGTTGCTGTTGACTACATCAGCAGGAAGCGCGTTCCAAGTACCGCAGATGCTGTATGTAAAGAATTTACCACACCGATCACGGTTGTATCGCTCAGTTCAAGTTTGTAGCCATGATTCCTGAGGGGAGAGAGAGAGAGAGAGAGAGAGAGAGAGAGAGAGAGAGAGAGAGAGAGAGAGAGAGAGAGAGAGAGACAGGTGAGGCAGGTAGTGGGCGAGGCAGGTAGGGAGACATGTTTGGCCTGCCTCACCGTGGAATCGTTATGGGCTCAATCTTGCACATGTCTGGGAGAAAGGTCGAAGGTGAAGCTAACCTACCTCACTCACTCACCACACCTCACTCACTCACTCACTATACTGCCTCACTCACTCACCGACACCTGTTTCCCCCCCCCCCCCCCTCTCTCTCTCTCTCTCTCTCTCTCTCTCTCTCTCTCTCTCTCTCTCTCTATTCCTTCCACTTCCCTTTTATCCTTCTATTTACTCTCCCTCTTCTTCTACTCTTATTATCTCCTTTTAATCCCACTAGTTTCTTTCCCCCCCTCTCCTCCCCCTTACCTCCCTCGTATCGCATTCCTCCTACTCCCACTCATCTCATTTCATCCCCTCCCCTCCCACATTATTTTCTGCTCCCCTCCCCTCCCTCCCCACCCCTCACTTCCTACTCTCTGCTCTCTCTCCCTCCCTCCCTCCCTCCCTCTCTCTCCTTCAGTGATGCTATCAATATCACCACCTCTCTCTCTCTCTCTCTCTCTCTCTCTCTCTCTCAACGTCTACTTGGCCATCCTATATATCAGCGTCAAGCTCTTTCTCACTCCCACTCTCTCACACACTCTCTCTCTCTCTCTCTCTCTCTCTCTCTTTACCCCCTCCATCCAGCTGTCAATACCCAACATTTCATTGTATAGCATCCCCTTAGGGTCCCTTTTCCTCCCCCTCCTCCTCCTCCTCCTCCTCCTCCTCCTCCTCCTCCTCCTCCTCTTCCCTCCTCCTATAGTTCCCCCTTCCCTCCTCCTCCCTTCTTTTCTTATACCTCTTCCCTCCTCCTCCTCTTATAGTTCCCCTTCCCTCCTCCTCCTCCTCCTCTTCCCTTCTCCTCCTCCTCTTCCCTCCTGTTCCTCTACTTCCCTTCCTCCTCCCCTCCTTCTCTTATTTACATCTATATTTCTCCCTTTCCTACCTCTCCTAATCTTGCTATATTCCTTCTCCCCCTCCTCTTTCTTTATATTTCCCTCTCCCTACTCTCCTTTCTCCCCCCTTCCTCCCTCTCATCGTTCCATACTTCCTTCCCCTCCCTTCCCCCTCCTTCTATTATATTTCCCCATTTCCTTCTCCTCTCCCTCATACACTTCTTATACCTCTGGGCTGAACATTCTCTCTTCAAAGTATTCAATTATAATAGTTCGTTCCTCATATTTATCTACCTACCTACCAACCTACCTACCTAACTTACTCTCTATCTACGATTTCCTTTATTATATTTTATTTTCTACTGTATATGTATATTTTAATTTTTGTGTTCAACTTTTTTGTTACCACAGTCCATTTCAAGTTATTATTCTTTATTTTCCTCTCCTCGTTCCAGGTTCACTAAAAACATAAACTCATACTCGGTTCAGGACTCTCTCTCCATTTGTTGTTTTTCTTTTCACGTTTTCTTTCTTTTGGGTGATTTCATTTTGGTTTATGTTCCTTCTGGACTATTTTTACTTTCCTCTCTGCTCTGCTCTTTTGTTTGTATTTTCTGTATTTTTATGATTATTGCCTGCCTGTCTGTCTGTCTGTCTGTCTGTATGTCTCTGTGTCACTGTTTGTCTGTCTGTCTGTCTCTTTCTGTCTGTCTGTTTGTCTGTCTGTTTATCTCTATCTATCTACCGTATCTATCTATCTATACCTATATATCTATCTATTTACTTATCTATATATAGTCTTCCACCACTTAAAAAATATATGAATTTCTTTCCTCAAATTTGTCCACAATCTAAATTTTTTTATGTTATCATTCTTTTCTTGGTAATAATGTTCTCTCCTCCTCCTCCTCCTCCTCCTCCTCCTCCTCCTCCTCCTCCTCCTCCTCCTCTCCTCCTCCTCCTCCTCCTCCTCACACCTTTCCATAATCCTCTTTCCCCTCCTCCTCATCCCGGTCTCCCTCACCCCCCCCCCCCCTCCTCCTCGCCTTCTCCTATTCACACGTTATCGGCTCAACTTCTTTCTTTTATTGACATGTATTTTCTTTTTGCTTCTGCCACGTTTTATAGTTTTTTTTTTCTGCTCTGTCCTTCGCTCTCCCAGCCTTCTACTCTCACTTCCCTTACTTCTCCTCGAGGTCCTTTTCCTCCTCCTCCTCCTCCTATTCTCTTCCCTACCCCAAGCCTCTCCTCCTTCCCCTCCAGCCATTCTCTTTCCTACCCCAACCCTCTCCTCCTCCTCCCCCTCCTTCCCCTCCACTCCTTTTCTTCCCTACCCCAATCCTCTACTCTCACACGACAAAACATTAGCCAGCTATTCTTATACCACAGTACGTCCCTATTTCCCGAAACAATACGTGCCTTCAGGACAGAGGTCAGACAAGAGAGAGCCAATGTCAAAGTCAATGAGTTATTATTTCAAGGTAAAAAAAAGTTGGCCAGGGACAATAAATTATGTGGATGGTTATTTCCTGGCATAATTTGGAGGAATCAAGGCACTCCAATGTACCAAAAGTGAATTAACCCTCTTTAGGGTAGTATCTGTTGTGGGCAAATTGGAGCACACGAAGTCCTTCAAACTCCATCATAAAACACGCCTCTACAGTCTTATGTGGAGGGATTCTGTTGCTTGGGATATCTTGGAGGAGTCAGAGCCCCTGAATTTTCCACGGCAGAAAGAAAAGAAAAAAGAAGGAAATAATCAAAGTAGGAAGGAAAATGGAAATTGGGGAGGAAAGCACACAAAAAGACAGGAGGAAAAATGATAGAAGGAAATACTTGAGTGCAGCAAGAAAATAGATAGGAAGGAAGGAAAGGTATAAGGTAATATCCCAGGGGAGGAAACGGGGGGGGGGGGGAGGAGGAAGAGAGGGGGAAGAAGGTAGGGGAGGAGAGAGGGGAGGAGGAGGGGGGAAGGTAGAGGAGGAGGAGGGGGAAGAAGGGAGGGAGGAGAAGGGGGAAGAAGGTAGG